>PVJL010004219.1:107114-136004 GCA_004026885.1 Lyroderma lyra
CATGCAGTTCTTTGTTTTTTCTGTCTGGCTTATTTCACTTAGCATGATGATCTCCAGGTCCATCCATTTTGTCGCAAATGGCAATATTTCATCTTTTCTTACAGCTGAGTAATATTCCATTGTGTATATGTACCACAGCTTCTTTATCCAGTCATCTGTCGCAGGGCACTTTGGTTGTTTCCATGTTTTGGCCACTGTGTACATCTTTGTCTGTAATTTTCTTTTATCATGACTTTTTCCTAATTTCTATCTTTTATATAACTATTTTTTATTTATTATTTTAATTTTATTTTTTATTAATATTACCATTACCTCCTGTTTCTTTCTTTTTTCCTTCTTCTTTCAAAGACACTACAAAAAAAAGAGAAAAATTATAAACCAATATTCCTAATGAATATAGATGCAAAAATTATCAGCAAAATATTAGCAAATTGAATTCAGTAATACATTAAAAAAATCACACACCATGTTCAGGTGGGATTCATTCCTGAGATTCAAGGTTGACAAGAAGATATGTAAATCAAATAATGTGATACACCACATGAACAAAATGAAAAATAAAAAGCATATGGCTATTTCAATAAACGCAGAAAAAAGCATTTGACAAATTTCAGCAGCCAATTACGATAAAAATGCTCAGCAAGCTGGAAATAGAAGGAACATTATCTCAATTTATTAAATGTTATATATGATAAACCCACAGCTAACATCATACTCAATGAGGAAAACCTAAAAGCATTCCCCTTAAAATCAGGAACAAGACAAAAGCCCACTGTCACCACTCTTATTCAACATGGTACTGAAAGTACCAGCCACAGCAATCAGACAAGTAAAACAAATAAATGGCATACAAATAAAAAAAGAAGTAGTAAAATTATCACTATTTCCAGATGGCAGGATACTGTATATAGAGAATCCCAAAGATTTGACCCCAGAATTATTAAAACTGATGAGTTTAGTAATGTAGCAGGATACAAAATCAATATCCAAAAATCTGTTTCAGTCTTATATCCCCATAAAAAACTAACAGAAGGAGAAATTAAGAAACCAATCCTCTTCACAATTGCATCAAAAAATAATAAAATACCTAGGAATAAATTTAACTGAGGAAGTAAAAGACCTGTACTCAGAAAATTATAAGACATTGAAGAGAGGAGTCAAAGATGACACAAATAAGTGGAAAAACATAAAATGATCATAAATTTAAAAATTAATATAGTGAAAATGGCCATACTACCCAAAGCAATCTATAGATTCAATGTAATTCCCATCAAAATACCAATGGTATTCTTCACAGAAATAGAATGTATAATCCTAAAATTTATATAGAAGTATAAAAGACCTGGAATAGCCACAGCAATCTTGAGAAAGAACAACAAAGTTGGAGGTATCAATATTAACATCAAATTATACTACAAAGCCACAGTTATCAAAACAGCATGACACTGTCCTAAAAGCAGACACACAGATCAATAAAACAGAATCCAGAACCCAGAAATAAATCCATGTCTATAATTTATGACACTAATGTATGATAAATGAAGCAAGAATTTGCATTGGGGTAAAGACAGTCTTTTTAACAAATAGTGCTGTGAAAACTAAACAGATACATGCAAAAAAATGAAATTGGACCACCTTCTTATACCATATACAAAAATACACTCAAAATGGATTAAAAGTCTAAATATAAGACCTGAAACCATAAAACTTCTAGAAGAAAATATAGAAAGTAACCTCCCAGAAATTATCCATAGCAATATCTTCAACAATATATCTTCTCATGCAACAGAAACTAAGAAAAAAATAAGTATAATTATATTCAACTAAAAAGTTTTTATGGCAAAAGAAACCATCAACAAAACAAAAATAATTCCATAGTATGGGAGAAAGTATTCACTGATGAGGCATCCAATAAAAGGTTAATATACAAAATTTATAAGAAACTCATGCAACTCAATACCAAAACAAACAAACAAACAAAAACTCGAAAAATGGGCCAAAGACCTGAATACACATTTCCTCCAAGAGGACATACAAATGGTCAATAGACACATGAAAAGATGTTCAACATCACTAATCATCAGAGAAATTCAAATGAAAACCAAAATGAGATATCACTCACTCCTGTCATAATGGCTTTCATCAATAAATTGACAAAAACAAATGCTGGCCAGGATATGAAGAAAAGTGAACACTTTTGCACTGTTGATGAGACTACGAATTTGTCCAAACTATGGTTCCTCAAAAAAACAAAGATTGAACTACTTTATGATCCAGCATTTCACACCTAGATATTTATCCAAATAAATCCATGACACTAATTTGAAAAAACACATATGCACTGTTTGTGCACTAATTTGAAAAAACACATATTTACTGCAGCATGATTCACAATAGCCAAGATATGGAAACAACCTACGTGTCCATCAATAAATGATTAGAAAAAGAAACTGTGAAACATTTAAGCAATGAAGTATTACACTCAGTCATAAAAAAAGAATAAAATCTTACCTTTTACAATAACATGGATGGAACTAGAAGATATCATGCCAAGTGAAATTAGACTGAGAAAAACAAATACCACATGATCTCACTTACCTGTGGAATCTAAAGAACAGAATAAACAAACAATCAAAATAAAAAATTTTGAACACAGACAATAGTTTAGTATCTGCAGAGGGAAAGAAAGGAGGCAGGTAGAGAACCAAGTAGGGAGATACAAATATATGGTGATGAAGAAAGAAATGACTGTAGATGGTGAGAACACAAAGCAACATGTAGATGATAAAGAACTGTACATCTGGAACCTAATTTTGCTAACCAATGTCACCTCAATTAATTTTTTTAAAAACACTATGAAATACTAGACTATACCCACAAGAATAGATCTTCCGTTAGAGTGGTGTTAGTGTTCATCCTCTTGCAGTCTGCAATGTTTTGAAATTTACTAGAAACTGAATATGATTATTTGGATTCTAGATTATCTATAAAAATGCAGGCATACTTATTAAGTAGCTGTTTCTTAAGCAAATGTATTTCTCAATAATATCAAAAAGGAATAATGATGATGGGTTCAAGTAAACACATTTCTCAATAATACAACAACAAAAAAAAGAATACTGATTGGTTCTCTGGGTTAATCAAAGTTCAAGCCTGGGAAAAATTTAAACTTTACCACAAGGGGGCATGACAGTTTCCCCTGCAGGGATGCAGTTACTTTCTCCATTTGCTCCTGTCTAGGTCATGGGAGCTTTCAGTATCTCATTGGGGGAAGCATGTTATTCCTCAGAAGAATACAGCCAATGGGTTTTGGGAAAGGAAGACAATGAAGAGAGGGAAAACTTGAATTTTCTCTGATTAAAAATTGACCCAGAATTCGTGGTTACTCCTCACCTGGAGGTTTATTTTGACAATTAGTGACTAGCTCCTAGGAGGTGCAGCTGAAGAATTTAAGGGTAAAGTATCATAATGTCTAAAACTTACTTTCAAGTGGTCCAGGAACACATACAGCCATTTACAGCAGGTGAAACTCAGAAAGATATTTATAGAGACAGGAAGAGAAGGAGAGAAAATGCTAACTACTGGTGAACACAGTTCAAGGTTCATTGTACTACCTACAACTTTTCTACAGGTTTAAAATTTTCCAAAATACAAAAATGGGTAAAGTTATAAAATACTATTTACGGTATAACCCTGATACTGAGAACAGAATAAGGAACAGAACACTGGAATTGTAACAGTAGTTATATTCAGGTGATGAAGTATGTGTTGTTGTTTTGGATGTCCCTATTTACAACCTCTCTACAAAGCATTATTTCAGTAAATTTAAAATAATAGTTAAAAAGAAAGTTACGCATATGACACAGTGCCATGGTTGTACTGAGGCCATTCTCCTGGGGTGGAGAGCATGTCATGGAGCTCTGTGATGCTCTTGCTTGAAGCCAAAAAGTCCTTGTTTAATGAACCTGTTTCCATTTCTGTCCTATCTGCCTAAACTCTTCCCTTTCACTGGCCTATCAAGGACAAGCCATCCAACTTTACCCAGAGCCAGCTCTGAGTTCACCTCCCACCCTGGAGCAGAGGGCTGGTTAGATCAGGAAGCCTCAGTCCTCGAATGACATTCCCACCCACAACCATGGTACAGATACTCAGACACCTGTGGAACTCTAATTGTTAGCCTGGGAACATAGCTTCAAGTGTAGAACCACCACTATAATTACCCATTTTAAAACACAATATTCATTATTTCTGATAGAAGTTATATCTGCACTTGCAAAAATTTAGAAAATAGGACAATGAAAAAAAAGTATGATTCATAATCCCATCACAAAAATCCCCACATACATCATCAGTATGTTAGTGTACTTCCTTCCAGACTTTTTCCTTGGATATTTTGCTAAGTTGAGATCATGTTCTAAGTTCAGTTTTTACCTGTTCTGAGGAGAAAACTTTCCCATCTGCCCTGACTTCCTTCAGTCTCTTCCATTTCTCCCCTTACCAACTCTCTTTGCTCCTTGTCAACACAGCTTAGATCCCAGATCCCACACCTCTCCCCCTCCCTGGGAAGGTACCAGTGTGCTGTGTGGGTGGAGAACTCTGTCATCTGAGGAAGCTTCTGCAGAGAAGAGGGTCAGATTCAGTGAGGCTGACCTGGTGGGGCACTGGGGGACAGGCACAGGGTTTGAGGTTAACCCACCAGTGGGAACTTGGGGACGCACTGCTTCAGTCCAGAGACCCAGAAAGTTTCTGTGTGGTTGTTACAGACCATGCTTAAAGGTACATTTACCTGGACCTAATTGCAGTGTTGTCACAGTGTTCCAATCACACCCCACTGTGGCAACCCCTTTTCTGAATTGGGTCCCAGAAATAAATTGGAGAAAACTATCATTTAAAAAGGTTTTCCTGTTCTACTTTCTCTGAGGTCTGATATCTGGGGCTTTCCCAAAGAATACTCACTCCATTTCATGATGAAAAATTTCAAATACACAGCAGCTTAGAAAAAACTTCCAGTGAACATCAACATACCCACAACTTGGTTTCTGTCATTGACATTTTACTCTAGTTGTTTACAACAAATATCCATGTACCCCCCCAAACATTTTAATCCTACACCGCTCCCCCATTTATGGTTTGTCTGAAAGTTTCCCTTGGCCTTAAAACTAGGTGAAACTTTAAGACAATAAGTTCATGTGGCAATAGAGTCAAAGTTTCATTTCAGACCTGCCAAGAGTCTGTCCTAATTGTTTTCATAAAATCTGCTCTGGTACTTCTGTAAAGAGCAGTGTGACATGGAGCTGCCTTCAGAACTTTGAATGGAGGCCGGTTCATGTAAATGTGCCATAAACCCTTCTGTCCACCTACAAGCCTGGCTTCTGCTCCCATCTAGTCCAGGCATGCAGGACATTTTAATCTGGGTCCACTCTATGCTTTAGTACCTGCCATCTCTGGGTGTGTCAAACACACAGAAACAGTTTGTTTGTCTGTCTCTCTTTATTCCCTATTGAATACAAAGCCAAGAAAAGTACAGTTTCTACCAACCCAGCTTTTTTTAGTAAGAGGGCTTCTAGGATAACCCAACAGACCCAGAGCCCACAAAGTGCATGGCTCCCTTGATGAGAAGCTGGGCAGGCCCTGTGCAGACACCAGGTAACATTTCGCTCAAGGCTAGAGAAGAAGGGCTTTCTGATCCTCTTTCTACTATTCCTGGGGTAGAAATGGTGGGTCCATCTTAACTTGCCTTTGTCATTCTTGAGAAACTACTGTTGTACTTAAATCTTCCTATTACAAAGGTTCTTTCACTTTTGTCAACCTTACTACACTGCAGAGAGGAAAGGGCTGTTTGGTCACTATGGTCTTCCCAATACTTACATTAGTGTCTGTCACCAGATGCTCAAGAAATGCTTATTAAATGGAAATGTGACCATTCTGACATATTTTAACATTGGCCAATGCAAACAGACTTCCATTCCTAAATTTTGCTGTGTCACTTGTCATTCTCCACTTTATGGTTTAGAATGGTACCCTTCTGTCATTTAGTAAAGGTGACTGGGGTGCCTACTATGCATCAGGCTGAGTCCTGAGGACACAGAGGTGAAGCAGATATGTTTCACCTGAATACTTCCCTGTATTAGCACAGAGAGGTCAAAGGCAGTCCTGGAGACCTGGGGGCCAAGGTGGGAGATGTGGCATGAAGAAGCTTTTTCTCATGTATAACTGTATAAACCCAGTTTTCAGAAGCTGGAGAACCAGGTGAAAGAGAAGGAACACTGCACCTGGTTATGCAGGTATACCTTGCTTTTCCAGAGAGAATGCTAAGATGTGACTACAGTTCTGGGTCCTGTGAAAAGGTTTCAGCAGCACAGGCTTTGCCCCAGGAGGCCCTGAGGTGAATAGACACAGCCACAAAGGGCTGCAGCTTGGCAAATCTGAGGGGCCTGGACTTGCAGTCTGGGATCCTCACTGAGCAAATAAGGGTAGAGAATACTATTTTGGTGGTTTCAACCACTACACTACTTGTTGGAACCCTCACATAGTCAGATGTTAGAACAAAATGAACAGTTATATGTTAACAGACTCCAAAGTTGCTGTAGTGTCTTCATCAGCCCCTGGTACAGACTCTAGCAGGGCCCATGGAGTGCTATCCACCAGAGTCCCAGGACTTGTGAGGACCACTCATCCTATAGGTCCAGGAAAACCACTTTGTTCAAAGGAATAAGACACTCAGCTCACCCAAGCTACTGCATGGCCCCTTTTTTCCTCCACCCACTTCTTTTCCATCGCTGTGCTGGCTCGTAAACTTTATTCATTCACTTTGTAGAGGCTGAGGCTCTGAGTGATTGAGTGACTGTTTGAGGTCACACTGGTGTTAAAGGCAGAGGTGCCAGTTGAGGTGGCAGACAGGAACCATGCCACTACTGTCCATTTCCTGATTACCTGGGAAACCTAGGGGATGTTGCATGGCCTGGAGGACAGAGAAAAGGAACAGAGAGACACTGTTCTCTTTTCTAGAAACTGCTCTTTCCAAGAAAACTGGATGAAAGATCTCAGCCAATCCATAGTAATGCGTGGCTCTCTGAAAACACCATGTGGTACTTTTGAGAACTGCAAGTCGGTCATGTGTCTTGGCCTCTCCCATGATAAACTGCCCATGAAGGCCAACTACACACAGGATTTCTGACAGGAGCAGTTTCTGTGTCCGGAGCCACCTGTTCTTCTGGTTCATGCACATGCTCCTTGTTGGTATGACACCTTCCTCAAGATGCTGGAACCGAGTAGCTGAATGTCCCCTTTCCTAAATGAAAACACTACCTTTTAACAATCCAGGGTTTATAGTGTGACCCTGGCATGTCCTTGAGTACATGTCCTGAACAGAGAAAGATCAGCTTAGCTGCCCCTCCTTACATACTAGTGCACCCAGCACCAGCATGTACAAAGTACAGCTGTGTTGGCAGGAGCAACATGTGCTGTCAATAAGCAGAAGCATGTTTCCTGCCCATGTGTGCCCCTAGGAGCTTTACTTCACACCCGAGATGGACTCATGCATGCACATTTTTCCAACCACGGCTGTTCCAAAGATCAGATTTGTAGACTACCCACAGCAGTCCCACCCCAATAGCCACATACTAACTTTCTTGAGGAACCATAAATTGCTGCACCTGCAAGCCCAGGTAGAAGCTGAAGATAAAGTTTAACCACCTTTCCTAACCCTCTACCAAAGCTTGCCTCCATGTGCCACCTAGTGTCTTCTCTATAGCAAGAAGCTACAGTGATACCAACCAGGAAGAGAAAGGAGAGACCTCCCAGGAAATTTCACAGAAAAAAACTCTCATGCCTAAAAAGGAGGCCACAGCATGCACCACTGCTGCCTGGAGAAACATTGTGAATACCTTAGGATTCAAAGCCTCTCAGAAACATGATTAAAAATCTCCAGAAAAGGATTTCATTGATCTAGAAATTTATGAACTAAGTGACATTGAATACAACGCTGCAGTTCTAAAGGTGCTCAGAGAAATGAAAGCATATTGGCAGAACACCCTAGCTGAAATGAATTGATCTCAGAAAGAAAATTTGTGGACAAAATGATCAACTTAACAAAAAATTAAAATTATAGGAAAAAATGAGGGAGGTTCCCTGGTGGTGTAGTGGCTAGGGTTTGGTGCTCTCAATGCTACAGCCTGGGTTTGATTCCCAGCCAGGGAACTATCCCCCCCTCCTCCAAAGAATGAGATGGAAATTCAAGAGATGAATAATACAATAAAAGAAGTGAGAAATTAAATAACTCCCATAGGAAATGAGGCCAATTAGATACAGGAAAGAATTAGTGATATTGAAAATTGGAACATAGACACAACACAGAAGAAAAAAGATAAAAACAGCAGAGTCAAAATGATTGAAAGAATTCTACAAGAATTACTTGGCTCCATCAGGAAAAACAATATTAGAATAATAGCCTTGGAAGAAGAGGGAGAAAAACCTCTACAGAGAGCACACTCGATAGTAGATGAGAATTTTCCAAACCTATGAAAAGATCTGGAACCACAAATTAAAGAAGAAAATAGGTGCCCTAGCTATCCAGACCGCAGCAGATCTTCTTCAAGACACATTATACTGCATATCTAAAAATCAAAGACAAAGAGAATTTTCAATGCAGCCAGGGTGGAGCGGGCAGACTATAAACTTTAAAGGAAAACCCATCAGGCTATAATCAGACTTCTCAGCCTAAACTTTACAAGTCAGAGTCAAATATTCAAAATATTAAAAGAGAGCAACTCCACCCAAGAATAAATTATCCAGCAAAATTGTCCTTCAGATATGAAGGAACAAAGACCTTCTCAGACATACAGAAGCTGAAAGAATTCTTCAGCACAAGGCCAGCATTTCATGAAATACTAAACAAGGCTCTTCAACCTGAAACAAACTATTAAAATAAATGGAATAGAGTTGGGACAACAAAAAAATAATTATAAAAAGGGAAGAAGTAATAGTCATAGGAAATCCTCATATATCAATCATTGCCCTAAATATAAATGGACTGAACTCACCAATAAAAAGACAGAATAGTAGCTTGGATTAAAAAGCAAAACCCATCCATATGCTGTCTCCAAGAGACACAGCTCAGTCATAATGACAAACACAGACTCAGTGAAAGGACTAAAAATAATAGTCAAAGCAAATTGGTATCCAGAGATAAGCAGGACTTGCCATACTGGTATCTGATGAAACAAATTTCAGGTTAAAAAAAGATAACAAGAGATAAATAAACATGGGTATTTCATAGTGATAAAAGAGATGATACAACAACAGAAGACTTAATGTTAATTAATATATTTGCCACCAATCAGGAAACATCAAAATATACAAAACAACTACTAACAGATCTAAAACGAGAAACTGACAAAAACACAATCATAGTAGAAGATCTAGGATCTAAATACCCTCTTAACAGCTATGCACAGATTATTCAAACAAAAAATAAACAAGGAAATATCAGCTTCAAATGACAGATTTCAGCAATTGAAATTGACATGTACAGGACACTTCATCCAACAAAAAAATGTATACCTTCTTTTTCTAGTGCACATGGAACATTCTCTAAGATAGACCATATACTGGGACACAAAACTAGCCTCAGCAAATTTAATAAAACTGAAATCATATCAAGTGTATTCTGAGACCACAAAGCTTTGAAGTTGGAGATCAACTGAAAACACAAGCAGAAAAAAAAATCACATATACATAGAGATTAAACAACGTCTTATTTAAAATGACTGGATCATAAGACAATAAAATAAGAGATTTAAAAATATATAAAAATGAATGACATTGAAAATATAATGTATCAAAATTATTGGGACACAGTGAAAGCAACAATAAAATAAAAATTTGTGTTATTATGGGCATATCTTAAGAAACAATCACAGGTAAATGTACTAACATCCCATCTTAACCAAAAAAAGAACAGAAAAAAAAAAACAAAACAAAGTGAGCAAAAAATAAAATAATAAAATAAAAATGAGAGCAGAGTTAAAAAAATGTTGAGAACAGAAATAGAAAAATTAATGCAGCAGAGCTAATTTTTTGAAAAAAATAATAAACAAAATTGACAAACCCCTGACTAGACTAACCAAAGGATGAAAGGAAAGGACACAAATATTCAGAATTGGAAATGAAAGTGGAGTGACTGGTAACATAGAAACACAAGAATCACAAGAAAATATTATGAAGGGCTTTGTGCCACTAAATTTAAAAACCTAGAAGAAATGGACAAGTTTCTAGAAACATGTAGAATACATAGACTGAACAAAGAGGAACTGGATAATCTAAATAGACGAATCCATAGGAAAGAAATTGAAACAATTATCCAAAACCTTCTCAAAGTAAAAGCCCCAGCCCAGGTGGTCTCACCAAGTTTTATCAAGCATTCAAAGAGGCATTAATGCCTATCCTCCTCAGACTCTTCAAAAAAATTGAAGATGTGGCAATATTTCTTAACTCATTCTTCAAGGCCAATGTTAACCTAATATCAAAGTCAGATAAAGACAACACACAAACAAAAAATAAAAAACTATAGACCAGTATCTCTGATGAACACAGATGCAAAAATGCTAAACAAAGTTTTAACAAATAGAATACAACAATGCATCAAAAAGTTTATACACCATGATCAAATCCCAGGGGCACAAAGATGGTTCAATTATAAAAAATAATCAATGTGATATTCCAGAAACAAAATATAAGATAAAGACCATATGATCATATTAATTGGAGCAGAAAAATTATTTGAAAAGATAAAAGATCCATTTATTATCAAAACACTGAATAAAATGGGTATAGAAGAAAAGTACCTCAACATAATAAAGTCCATATATGACAACTCTCAGCTAATATCAGACTGAAGGAGGAAAAGCTGAAGCCCATTCCCCTAAAACCAGGAATAAGACAGGGATGCCCCCTGTCACCACTGCTATTTAACATAGTACTGGAAGATTTAGATCAATCAGGAAAGAGAAAGAAATAAAAGGTATCCAAATTGGGAGAGAAGAAGGCAAACTGTGACTATTTGCCAATGACATGATTTTTTTTTTTTTGTATGTGGATAGTTACCTGGCCGGTAATCAAACCTAGGCTGCAGCGCTGACAGCGCCAGTGATGAATCTTAAGCCACTACACCACCAGGGAACTCCTGACATGATATTTTTATGGAAAAAATTTTAAAGATTCTACTAGGAAATTATTAGAAAATAAATAAATACAATAATGTAGCATGATACAAAGTCAATGTACAAAAGTCAATTGCATTTCTATATACAAAGAATAAACCTTCAGAAAAAAAAAAAAAAGAGAATCAATACAGTATGAAATTGCAACAAACAGGATGAAATACCTGGGAATTAACAAAGACTTATACACAAAAACCTATAAAACATTTTTGAAAGAAACTGAAGAAGACACAAAGAAATGGGAGGATATTCTGTGTTCATAGATAGGAAGATTAAACATTGTTAAAATGTTGATATTACCCAAAGTAATACACAGATTTAATGCAATTTCCATAAGAATTCCACAAACATACTTTCATGAAATAGATTAAAAAACTATCAGATTTGTATGGAACAACAGAAGACCTCAAATCTCCAAAGCAATACTATGTAAAAAGAATAAGCCTGGTGGTACCATGATCCCCAATTTTAATTTATAATACAATTCATCAATAATCAAAATATCTTGGTTTTGGTAGAAAAACAGACACACAAACCAATGGAACAAAATCCAAAATCTAGAAATAAATGCACAAATATATGGGCAAATAGTTTTTAATAAAGGAGCAAAAAATATGCAATGGGAAAAGAAAGCTTCTTCAGTAGATGGTACCGGCTAAACTAAAAAAACATATGCATCCAAATAACCATTAAACTATTGATTATGTCCATGGATTTTTTTTGTTCATTTTTTCTTTGTTCCTTTCAGTTTTATATTTTGTATATAAATGAAGTCATATAGTTCTTGGTGTCTTCTGTCTGGGTTATTTCGCTTAGCATAATTTCTAGGTTCATCCATTTTTGTTGCAAATGGCAGTATTTCATCTTCACTTGTAGCTGAGTAATATTCTATTGTATATATTTACCACATCTTCTTTATACAGTCATCTGTGGAAGAGCACTTTTGTTGTTTCCATGTCTTGGCCACTGTGAACCAATGTCACCCCAGGAAGTCTAACAATAAAAAAAAAAGATGCAAAAGAATGAATCTGAGCTATAACTGTCACCATATACTAAAGTTAATTGAAAATGATTAAAGACCTCCACATAAGACCTGAAACAGAGAGAGGGCAAGATGGCGACTGGAAAGGAGGTCCCTAAAGCCTCTCCCAGAAAACACAATTGAACAGCCACCCAGGAGCCAAGAAAGAGGACCCTGAGTGACACAGTGACAGCTGAAAAATCCACAATCACAAGAAAACACCTGAAGGTTGGAGGCGGGGGCAGGGTGACAGAGGAACAGAGGATAGGGAGCTGAGATGGATCGCAACCCCATCACTGCTGACTAAAGGAATTAGAAGCTGGAAAGAAATCCGGGAGCAGCACAGTGCACAGAAGGGAGGGGACCAAGAGGCAACAAGAGTGAAAGCCAGAGTGGCAGAATAGGGGGAGACAGTGGGGGACCTGGGCCTTCAAGCAGCAAGTTGGGGACAGAGCTTGGGGGCCAGCTTCTAAAGCTTGTGAGTAGCAAGAGGGCTGAGTGAGAACTCTGAAAAGCTGCAGGTTGAGGTGGAGCTCCAGAGACATGTGGAGCATTTTGGCTCACAGCACCCTCGTGCCCCACAGTACATGCACACACCAAGGGCAGAGGCACACCAGCTACCCTTGCATGGCCAGTGACATGATGCCCAAGGCTTTGGATCCATGGCTGGCGCCACCTGGCGCCCTCACACAGTGCACTTGCAGACTCAGTTGAGCAACTGCTATGGAGATGGGTCACTGGAGCACACCCGGGAAGTGAGGGGGACTTGACAGTGTTTGCCAAAGCCAGTGAGTGTGGCCTTGGCTTGCATTCCATCAGCCTCCTTTGTCTCTCCCAGCTTCCCCAGCAAAGGGCAAGAGGTGGAGTCACCCCAGCCTGCATTTTGTTGGCCTCTTCCTTCTCCTACAGCTTCCCCAATGAACTACAGGAAGCAGAAGGACTGCAGATAGACATGCCTGTCTCCAAAAGTGGCTGGAGACCAGACATAAGGATTAAACACCTCTCTTCTCTTCCAAAACTTGCCCTCCAAAGCCAGCTAGTGTCTGCTTCACAGAAAGACACCAAAACAGCACTAATCAGAGAAAGAAAGAGTTCAAGGGCTCTGCTGAATATAAAGCCCTCATGCCAAAAAAGAACTCTAAAGTGGACAATATGAGTACCTTAGGATTTAAAGCTCCTCAGAAAGATGAAAAACCTCCAGAAAAGGACCTCATAGACTTAGAAATTTCTGAACTAAGTGACAGAGATTATAAAGTAGCCATTCTAAAGGCCCTGAGAGAAATGAAAACATACTGGCAAAACACCACAGCTGAAGTGAACAACATAAGAAAGGAAATCCATGAACAAAATAAACAAATAAAAAAGAAATTCAAAACATAAGGAAGAATGAGATGGAAATTTGAGAGATAAATAACACAATAAAAGAAATGAGAAACGAAATAACTGCCATAGAAAACAGGGCCAATCAAATGGAAGAAAGAATTGGTGATATTGGAGATCAGAACATGGAAACATTCAAAAAGAGGAAGATAGGGAATATAGAACCAAAAGGATTGAAAGAACTCTGCAAGAACTATCTGACTCCATGAGACAAAACAACATCAGGTAATAGAATTAGAAGAAGGAGCAGAGCTCTCTACAGAGAACATACTCAAACAAATAGTACGTGAGAGATTTCCAAACCTATGAAAATATCTGGAACCCAAAATTCAAAAAGAAAATAGATTCCCTAGATACCTGGACACTAGCAGATCTTCTCCAAGACACAGGGTACTAAAGATGTCAAAAACTACAGACAAACACAATTCTCAAGGCAGCCAGGGAAAAAAGAACTATATCTGTTAGAGCAAAATTCATCAGGCTGGCATTAGACTTCTCAGTGGAAATCCTACAAACCAGGAGCGAGTGGAATCCAATATTCAAAACTTTACAAGAGAGAAACTTCCAGCCAAGAATAAATTATACACCAATTTAGATATGAAGGAGAAATAAAGACCTTCTCAGACACAAAGAAGATGAGGGAATTCGCCAACACAAGACCAGCACTTCAGGAAATACTGAAGGAGAACATCAAGACAAATGGAATAGAGTTGGGGCAAGAAGAAAGAAAAAAATAAAACAAAACAATAACAAAAATGTAATAGCTGCAGGAAATCTCATATATCAATCATCATTCTAAATGTTAATGGATTAAACTCACCAATGAAAAGACACAGAGTAGCAGACTGCATTAAAAAACAAAACCCATCCATATGCTGTCTCTAAGAGACACTCCTTAACCATAAGGACAAACACAGACTCAGAATGAAGGGATGAGTAACAATACTCCAAGCAAATGATAACAAGAGAAAAGCAGGAGTTGCCATACTGACATCTGATGAAACAAACTCCAGGTTAAAAAAGATAACAAGAGACAAAGATGGTCATTACATAATGATAAAAGGCACAATACAACAACAAGAAGATTTAACATTAATTAATGTATATGCTCCTAACCAGAGAGCACCAAAATACATGAAGCAACTACTAACAGATCTGAAGGGAGAAACTGCCAAAAGCACAATCATTGCGGGAGACTTAAACACCCCCTTAACAGCCAAAGATCATCCAAAGAGAAAATAAATAAGGAAATACCAGCTATAAATCACACATTACAGCAATTGGACATAATTGACATTTACAGGACACTTCATCCAGCAAAAAAGAGATTATACCTTCCTTTCTAGTGCACATGGAACATTCTCAAGGATAGACCACATACTGGGACACAAAAGTAGTCTCAGCAAATTCAGGAAGATTGAAATCAATCATACCAAGTATATTCTCAGAACACAAAGCTGTGAAATTGGTGATCTGCAAAAGGAAAGGAGAAAAAGCCACATATACACGGAGATTAAACAGCATCTTATTTAAAAATGACTGGATAAAAGAACAAATAAAAGAAGAAATTAAAAAATATATAGAAACTAATGACAATGTAAATACAACATATCAAAATTATTGGGACAGAGAGAAAGCAGTATTAAGAGGGAAATTTATATCATTACAGGCCTATCTTAAGAAGCAAGAAAAATCACAAGTAAACACCTTAACATCCCATCTTAATGAACTAGAAAAGAAAAGAGCAGACAAAACCCAAAGTCAGCAGAAGAAAATAAATAATAAAAATTAAAGCAGAGCTAAAGCATTAGAGAACAGAAGGACAATAGAAAAAATTAATATTACAAAGAGCTTGTTCTTTGAGAAAGTCAACAAAATTGACAAACCCCTGGCTAGACTAATCAAGGGATGAAAGAAAAGGACACAAACATCCAAAAATGAAAGGGGAGAAATTACCACAGAAATACAAAGGATTATAAGAAAATATTATGAAGGGTTTTATGCCATTAAATTTAATGACCTAGAAGAAATGGACAAGTTTCTAGAAACTTATAGCCTACCTACACTGAACCGAGAAGAAATGGATAATCTAAATAGACCAATCAATAGCAAAGTAATTGAAATGACTATGCAAAATCTCCCTAAAGACAAAAGCCCTGGACCAGATGGTCTCACCAATGAGTTCTACTAAGTATTCAAAGAAGAATTAACACCTATCTTTCTCAGATTCTTCCAAAAAATTGAAGAGGAAGCAATACTTCCTAACTCATTCTATGAGGTCAACATTACCCTAATACCAAAGCCTGGTAAAGACAACACACAAAAAAAGAAAACTATAGACCAATATCTCTGATGAACACAGATGCAAAAATCCTAAAAAAAAGTCAGCAAATAGAATATAGCAATGCATCAAAAAGATTATACATCATGATCAAGTGGGATTCACCCTTGGAGCACAGGATGGTTCAATATAAGAAAATCAATTAATGTGATACACCACAAAAACAAAATAAAAGATAAAGACTGTGGTCATATCAATTGATGCAGAAAAAGCATTCAACAAAATATACCATGCATTTATGATCAAAACACTGAATAAAATAGGTATAGAAGGAAAGTATCTCAACATAACAAAGGCCATATATGACAAACACTCAGCTAACATCATACTGAATGGAGGAAAGCTGAAGCATATTCCCCTAAAATCAGGAACAAGGATGCCCCCTGTCACCACTGCTATTCAATATAGTATTGGAATTTCTAGCCACAGAAATCAGGCAAGCAAAAGGAATAAAAGGTACTCAAATTGGGAAAGAAGAGGTCAAATTGTCACTATTTGCAGATGACATAATCATTTATATAGAAAATTCCAAGATTCCACAAAGAAACTATTAGAAACAATAACTGAATACAGTAATGTCACAAGATATAAAATCAATGTACATAAATCAACAGCATTCTTATTATACAAACAACAAATCCTCAGAAAAATAAATGAGGGGGTCAATTCCTTTTGCTATCACAACAAAAAGAATGAAATACCTTGGAATTAACTTAACAAAGAATGTGACAGACTTTACACAGAAAATGATAAGACACTTTTGAAAGAAATTGAAGAAGACACAAAGAAATGGAAAAATATTCCCTGTTCATGGATAGGAAGACTTAAGTTTGTTAAAATGGCCATTTTGCCCAAAGCCATCTACAAATTTAATGCAATGTCTATCAAAATCCCACAATCATACTTTCATGAAATAGATAAAAGAATTATCAGATTTATATGGAACTATAAAAGAACTTGAATTGCCAAAGCATAAAATGAATAAGGCTGGTGGTATTACACTCCCCCCTCCCAACTTTGATTTATATTACAAAGCATGAATAATCAAAACAGCTTGGTATTAGCAGAAGAATGGAAACATAGACCAAGGGAACAAAACTGAAAACCCAGAAATAAAACCACAAATTTATGAACAAATAATTTTTTATAAAGGAGCAAAATATATGCAATGGGGAAAAGACAGCCTCTTTAGTAGGTGGTGCTCGGAAATCTGGAAAAACATATGCAAAAGAATGAATCTGAGGTGTGAAATCTCACCATATAAAAAAATGAACTCAAAATGGATTAAAGACCTTCACATAAGACCCGATACAATAAACTATATAGAAGAAAACTAAGATGGTAAACTTATAGACCTTGGGCTCAAGGAAGACTTCATGAACCTGGCCTCAAAGGCAAGGGAAGTAAAAGCAAAAATAAATGAATGGGTCTATATCAAAATAAAAAGCTTCTGCACAGCAAAAGAAACCCTCAACAAAGCAAAGAGACAACCAACTGAATAGGAGAAAATATTTGCAAATAACGCATTAGATAACGGTCTAATATCTAAAATATATAAAGAACTAATTTGATTTAACAATTAAAAAATAGCAACTCAATTAAAAAGTGGGTAGAGGAACTAAACAGACACTTCTCCCACAAAGAAATACAAATGGCCAGCAAACATATGAAAAAGTGCTCATCCTTGTTAGCTGTCAAGGAAATGCAAATCAAAACCACAATGAGATACCATCTCATACCTGTTAGAACGGCTATTATCAACAAGATAAGGAATAACAAGTGCTGGAGAGGATGTGGAGAAAAAGGTAACTCTCACACATGGCTGGTAAGAATGCAAACTGGTCCAACCACTATGGAAGATTGTGTGGAGGTTCCTCAGAAAATTGGGAATGGAGCTACCACATGATCCAGCAATCCTCCTTCTGGGGATCTAGCCCCAAAACTTGAAAAACTTAGTCCACAAAGACTTATGTACCCCAATGTTCATTGCAGTGCTGTTCACAGTGGCCAAAAGAGGGAAACAACCAAAGTGCCCTACGACAGATGACTGGATAAAGAAGCTGTGGTACATATACACAATGGAATATTACTCAGCTATAAGAATAGATTGAAATACTGCCACTTACGACAAAATGGAGGGATCTAGAGTTCATCATGCTAAGCAAAATAAGCCAGACAGGAAACACCAATTCATATGCAGAATATAAAACTGAGAGCAACAAAGAAAAATCAAACAGAAAACACATGGACACAATCAATAGTTTAATGTTTATCTGGGGACAAGTGGGGAAGTGATGAGAGAAGAAGAAGTAGGTGGGAGAGTAGGGAGTGGGAGCCAAAAATATGGTGATGGAAAGTGAACTGACAATGGGGGGTGAACACATAGATGATGCAATGTAGAATTGTACACCTGGAACCTGTGTAATTCTTGTTAACCAATGTTATCACAGTAAGTCTAACAATTAAAAAAATATATGCCCTTCATGTTCTGATCCAGAAAATAACACACCTATGTGACTCACCTATGGCCCAGAGGATAAAATGACTTGAAACTAGATGGTGAACATAAAAGTCCAAAGCACAGAACCTGGCTTCTGGCCACTACTCTATAAATGTCTTTCTTTATCATTTGAGTACTGAACAGTCAGGCTATGCAAGCAATTTTGTGGGAAAGTAGGGTAGCATGGTTGACCAGTGGTTTCACAGTGCAGCCAGGGACAGCAGGCTGACCTGGCTCAGCAGGAGCTGATGCAATTACTCTCACTCCCATTTTTCAACAAGCTTGTGCCCCACATGCCTCAGACTAGGAAACATTACCATGGTCCCAGGTGAGAAGATGCCTGCTAGTACCCTGTCCTTGAGGCAGGCTAATGTTCAACTGTTAGAGGCAGTGCATCCATGGGTAAAGGCAAGCTCCGGAGTCACATCTGGGTTCCAATCCCAACACTGCTAATGAAACAGTAGCCTATTATCAGACCTTTCATTACTTCACTTTCCCTTCCTTAAAATTCCCCCAACCTCCCCCGAGCTGGGGCTTACCTCAAAAGTTAGCTGAGAACTGATAGAAAGAAAGCACATGTCCATGTCTCATCTACCTGGACAATGGTGACTATCCTGCCCCTCTGAATGGGCATGAGCGATTCCTCCATGTACGTTGGGGCTGGCCCAGGAAGAGGTGGGTACAGGGAGCTCTTGAGGGAGACTATTCCCACCTTCAATTCTGGGTAAATGATGGGCGGCCCAAGCTCTGAGGCCCTGATTGCACCCCTTCTACCCCTGGCCACAGCAGCACAGGGCTTGTGCCCCTCTATTCTGTCCAGGGTGTGCAGAAAGGCATGTGGAGTTAGCACAAGCTGATAGGGTGGGGATGCCTGGGCACACCTGTGACCAGCCTCTGTCCTGCAGATCAACTAGCCTTGTAGACATTTTACTTGAGTTGGTGTATCTCCTTCCAGTGAGAGAAAACAAAACAGTTCTGGTTCAATTGTGCCACAGACCTGAGAATGTGCATAGGAGGCAGCAGCAGGCACAGACCGGTCCAGGAAGATGGTGTAGGGAGCTTGACATTGAGTGTAGACTCACCAGCTGCTGCTTTTATAAGTGTATTGGTCCTGCCACATGTGTTTGCATGACTTTAAAATCTACTTAAGCCCCAGCTGGATTGCCACCCACAGCCATGGACCCTTGCAGTCTCTTCCCATTGGTAAATTTCATAGATCGGGGAAGCAAAGAGGCAGGGCCTGGGTTAGGGAGGGTACAGGTGCTAGGCTGTGATTTGCTTCTTATGCCTTTGATCACAGGAAGGAGGCCATGAAACCTACCAAAGGGAAGGGAATTAAAGGGCAGGTGGCATCAAGTGACATTTATAGCACAGTGGGGAACACGGGGCAAGGCTCACACGCTAACAAAGCAGCCTCTGGCAAAGTACAATCCCTGGTGTACCACAAACTCATGGAAAATGTCTACAAGCTGATTCCTGTGCTGCCAGTGCATGTGGTCCAACCTGGTGGCCCAAGGCCTTTGAGGGTCTGCTGGTTCGGCCGCCAGTATCCAGCGGTGGCCATTTATAGGTGTGCGTGGACGTCCCTATTCCATAATCTGGGGAGATCCCCAGATACTCATGGCAGAGGAAGAGTACCTTTCATTTGCCTCATCCCCACCCCAGTATGGAATGGGACCCCAGCCTGTCTTGGAAGGGGAATGAGACTTTCCCACCTGCTCTCTGGAGTGTGGTAATATATCACAGCCACTTCTAGCAGAGAGAGGGAATCCCTGGCTGCCACCTTTCAATCAAGCAGGGAACAGGACCTCAACACCTCCACTTGAAGGAATAGGACCCAGACACTTCTGGAGGAGAGAAGATTCCTTGCCCCATTTCAGAGGGGGGTCACGACCCCACGTCCTCTGACAGAGGCAGGGAAAACCGTGCCCATACCTGAACACTGCTGTAGTGGAGGATGGGAACCAGTCCTCTCAGTGGCGAAGAGAGAATACCGCATGCCTGCAAAATTGAGTGGAGAACAGTTCCCACAGATTCTTAGAGAAGGAGGGGACCATTCGACCGCTTGCTGTAAAGGAGTAAGTCACTCCTCCCATTCCTGGGAGAAGGAAGGTACGCCGTGCCCACCCCCATCCCCACCCACTGGAACCTAGGCTACTGCTGCGGGTACAGCCCTTCAATAGATGGGCTGCTGCCCATCTCCACTCCCTAGGAGGCTGGCAAAAGTGCACAAAGGATGCAGGGTGGGCTTGTGGTGCTGGGACATTCACTCCCATCACATCGGAAGATACTGGAAGGTCTTGGGCCGCATGATTGGCTTGAATGTGAGGCTCCCCTTGTAAGCATTTTCTATGTCTAGGTGAAACTCCTCTTTGGCAACAGTGACGTGGTGCTCAGTCCACAGCACCAAGTACCAGAGCGGTGGTACAGGGGGAAGTGGTGGTACAGGAGATGGCTGCAGGAACGAAGGTACTGGAAAGATAAGTCCAATTCGACAAAAACCATTGTGGGCTGGCAGAGGATGATTTTATAGGCGCACAGGCCCCAAACTCTGTGTGCCCCACCCACTGAGCCTCCACCGCATTCAGATTGCCATTCCTAACTACTGGCTCCTACAGTCTTTTCCCATTGGTAAGTTCCATAGACTGGGGCAGGGAGCCTGTCCCGGGGAACCAGAGATGGGCAGCGATTGGGCTTTGGCCTACCAGAACAAGGTATCAAGTGCAGCCAGGCATGGCAAGGCAGGGCAGGGTAGGGCAGGGCAGGTGGTGGGTCTACCTGTGTAAGTTGTTGAGGAGTTGAGGTTGAGGTGTGATTTCACAAATGAAGGACTGCGGGCTGGAGAAGGTTGGTGGCATCCTTTGAGTAGACGAATAGGCAGCTTCCTGATGAGATAGCAAGTGTTGGAGCTAAGCTTTGAAAGACAAGGAGGATTTTGAGTAGGAGGCAAGGGAGGAGGCTGTTCAGATAAAAGGACCAGCTGGAGCAAAGACGTGGAAGACAGTCAACTCTACCTTAACAGCAGGAAAGCAGCAATTGACTGACCAAGTGAGGCTTTGTGTCAGTAAAACTTGATTCACAAAAACAGGTGGTAGGCTGGATTTGGCCCTAGGCTGTAGTTGCTGACTGCCACTCTCAGCTACTATGCTTTATTGTCTTTTGGGTTTAAGAGAAGGCTTGTGCAAAGGTCCTAGTGTGAGAGAAAAATGGGACATCTGGAAAAATGTATGCAGGGTGACAGAATTATTAAGGGGAAGTTAGGAGAGAGAGGATTGGAGAGGTGCGTATGCAGGCTCAGACCATAAGGGGGCTTGAAGACCCATCTTTGTACCTGGGCTTCATCCCAAGCACATGAAGAGCCATAGGGATAGTTCTGAGAAAGGTGGAGCCAGTGCCAAATTGTACTTCAGCAGATCCCTCTGCTGCATGTGAAGGGTATGAGTCTAGAAGCCAGAGACCAGGCAAGAAGTTGGAGCAAAGTCTGGGTGGGAAAGGAGGTGCCTGGGCCATAGCAGGGGCAGTGGGTTTGGGGAGGATGGTATGAAATCAAGAAATGACTAAGATGTTCAGGTGTGGCTGGAGTGGGGTGGGACAGGGGAAGACCCAGGACAACCCAGGTTTCTAGTCCAAGTAATGTGAAAGATGAGCCATCTCTGAGATGGAGACTGAAGGAGAAAAGTGTTATTGGAAGGCACTGAGGCTCTTTTAGTCGTATGGGTGTGAAGTTACCATAGGACATCACAGGGGTCAATAAGGGCTGAGTTAGTCCCTGATGTCACCTTCTTTCCCCCAGGTATTCGACATGTCCCCCCCCCCCGCCCCCGTCCACTGGAAGTCTGGAAATACCTTCTCTCCACCAACATTGCTGAGACCTCAGTCACCATTGATGGGATCTGCTTCATACAAGATTCTGGCAAGGGCTGCCATCCCAGCCACCCAAGAAGCTATTGGAGGACCACAGGCCCTTGGCCAGGACCCAGACTCAGAAGCTGGTGGACAGCTATAGTCAGTTGCAACAGTGCTGGGAGAGCCAGGCCTTGTACCAGGTGATGTGCCAGCATGAGGATGGCAGGTGGTATAGGCACAAGGTGTCATGTCTGCAGGAAGACCAGGACAGCTGCTTAAGGGATAAGTACTTGGGTATCACAGACTCTCAAGGGCTGGTAAAAGTATGGACATCCAGAAGAGGCACCATGGGGCTGTCTGGTGTCTGAGGTTAGGGGCTGGAGTTTACTAGAATGGGGACATGATCTTCCCTGGTGGTCTGAGGGGATATGGCTTTGTCTTAGGGGTGTGAGGAGATATGACCCTGTCCTGGGGGTATGAGGTGACACAACTGTTTCCTGGGGGTCTGAGGGAACACAGCCCTTCTCTTACTTCAGGGGCCAGGCTTCCATGGGCAGGACCTGGCACCAGCAGTTTGTAAAACCACTTGAGTCCACATAGTCTAGTACAACTCCCTTGGGACTCCAACTTTCCCTATTAATACCAGGATGTGATGTTTAAGCTGTGTCACAACCTGGCAGTCTCCAGCTTGACCCAGGCCCTGACCTGGGACCAGATGGCTCTGTTCCAAATGGTGCTGGGCCAAGGACTTTACCCTAATTTTGCCATCCTGGACCCATTAAACAGTGGCCACAAGGAACCAAACCAGGTGGGTCTCCTTCCTGTGCCCAGTCTCCACATGGGTTTTGTCATTCAGCACAACTGCCCAGTCCCTACTCTGTGGTGTGGACATGGCTGTGACTCAAAAAGCCCTTACCCTGTCCTCATGGGGTTCACAGTCTAAGGGGGAGACATCTATTCCCAGACAGATGACCTAGAGTGAATGGGACTGGGATGGGGAGTCCAGGATCTGGGGTAACACAGTGAGTCATCTGACTAGCCTGAGCAGGGTCAGACATGGCTTACTGGTTAAGGGGACTTCTTATCTCAGACATGGAGGGAACCCAGCCAAGAAGGTGGAAGAGAAGCATTCCAGGCAGTAGGAGGAGCAGGTCTGAGGGCATCTGTCACCTGGCGCCTGCTTTGGCCTGTCAAGATTTTCCTTACCCAGGCCAAGCAGGGCACCATGCTTTTCCCCACTTGTGTCTTTCCTAGTAGCCCCTACGTGCTGCATGCACAGATCGAAGAGACCAGGAGCAGTGAAAGGAACTAAAGTACTGTGAATCCGAGTGGGGGGAGATCCCCCTCACCAGCTGCAGTCAGTCATTATTTTCTCTCTACACTCTGACTTTGCTGTGGCTGTTAAGGTGGGGCCTACAGGAGTGGAGGTCCCAAGAGCCAGACCTTGCAGGGTGGCCTTGGTGAATTCACCTCCATGTTGAGCCTTTCCCTCAGGTGGTTGGCATGGGCAGACTCGAGCACTCTGGTCATTCCCAAGGACTGAGTTTTTGGCCTGTCAGGAGACATATCCTGTGAGCTCTGGGATCTCTTTGTCCTGCTTCAGGGACTCTCCCAGCCCTGGTAGGTTATGGAAGGTGGCATTCAGGCAGTGGATCCAGCCTCCCTTCTAGTTGAATGCAGGCCATAAAAGCCACCTCACTGAGCAGCTGCACAAAGGCCAAGCCGGGTCCCAGTTGGGCGTGCCCTCCCAGGTGAGGGCACTGCTATATGCTCCTGTGGGACTTTATCCCTACAACCCCATGGCTAGTCTGTGCTTTGTCTGAGGTCTGGAACACAGCTCCTTTCTCATTGTTTGTAAACAAAGGAGAATACTATGTTAAAATGGTAAATACTACTTCATAAAGATAAGGTTTATAATTTTATACCTAAAAAAATTTGAAACTTCTAATCTTTAACTGCTGTAAATTCCTAGTCAGTTTACCCTCTTCATATTACATTGTTTTTCACCTTTATTTTTAAATTTTGAAAATTTCTGTGCATTTAGAAACTTCAAAATTGAACATTATTCTAAATTACTTTAAATTTTGAATTATAAATCAGTTTTTGTCACATAGCAGTTCGTAACTCAAACATGTCCATCAAACCCAGCCATTCCCCTTGATTCAGATGACAGTTGGTTTCACTAAATTCCTTATCCAGACCAAGATTTGAGGATGATGCTCTGGAGTATTTGTTGTAAGACTTTAAGTTGAATTATTAAGAGATTAAAATTTAAAATAAAATTTTTAAAAACCAACTGAATAGAAAATATGAAAAATAACTATATAAATCAGTATAATTTCATGATCTCTGATTTGCCAAATATATTTCAATATTATTTGAAATTTAATGATGCATTTTTCAAAATATGGAAATGAGTCCATAATTCTCATATTCAGTGTACCAGTTAGACTTATAAAGACATTTGTAAAATATTCCATTAAAGAAGGACTCCAAGGATCACCTGGGTTACCTAGAACAAGGATTGGCTTTTAGAGGTGATGTGTTTGATGTGACCCCATTTCTAGTTAGGGAACTCATCACTGCAGACAAATCAAGTACAAACCAGGAACACTGTGACTCCCTGGAATCTTAATGATAGTAACAACAATAACAATAACAACAATTCTGACAAGCTCACCCTGTTATGTGTTCCAGATATTAAACTGGGTATTTTTCACAAACCGTCTCATTGACATCCCCTTTCTTCTCTAAAGTGATTGCTATTATCCATCTTATTCCAGTTTTATGGAACCAAATTAGTGAGAATGCATAATTTCTCAAGGAAGCACAGCTAAGAGTGGTAATCTGCCTGATTCCTTAATCAGGCTAATGCCACCTTCAGCTTTAGGGCTGTTGATTAATTCCAGGTCAAGTCATTGATGGTAATGAGGTCTCAAAATTAGTGCCAGTCTTGATTTTCTCAAGGGATAAGTGAGTCAAAATCTGGAAGTGGGAAGTTCTTCAATATCTGAAAATTTGCAGACATGGAAACACATCGGGCGATAATGTGATGGAGATCTCAATTTTATAAAGATAACTTCCTTTCATAGCTAATTAAATACTCTTCAATTAGGAGATCACTTTTACCAAGATGGTAGCCAACTTTTCCATTTTCTTTGTTATTTCTGTCAGATAAGTAGGCAGAATCAAAAAGATATGTTTCACCATCTCAGTTAGTTATTGGAATACAGCAGTGTTGGTCTCATTAAATAAATTTCTGACTCTTCTTTAATCTTTAAGATGAAAAGAATATTCTCATTACAATGTAATAAAAATTAATTCAGATTAGTGCAATGTATTATACCTAGAAAGTATATTTTAAACAAAAGTATGTTTTTACTTGGAATTCATAGTTGCATCACATCTAGGTCTTGTTTCATCTTTGTTTGGATTAACAGCCTCAGCAGCTATAAGATGGTCAGTTCTACTGGATATGGTAGCAGTTTCAGCGATGGATAAGTGAGCTCACCTTAGCTTTATGTGAGCCTGACCTGGAGAAGGTAAGCAGCATCCTGTCCTCATGTCTGTGTGACTTATGCTCGTTCAGAGTCGTACCCCAAGATGATTTAAATATAACTATAATATTGTTATAATTATACTACTATAATTTTGTATCATATATACTATAACTGTGTTACATATATAACAAGTTATAAAAAAAAACAAGAAATTTGAGATGAGGTATTTCTTGTAATCACATGCAGTTTTTCTGGAAAGAGAATCAATTTGACTTTATCTGTATTCCTGTGTGTTTTTGTCTTATCATGGTATCTGTTGTTACACTGTTCTCTTTAATCACACTGTTTTATAAAGCTGTTTTAACATATCATACACTTTATATTATATAGGAGTTTATATGTTACAATTTAAGACATCAGTGAGCCACATATGTGTTTGCAATAGATACATTTTCCCCATAATTTCATGGCAGTTGCATTCAAAGTAGTCTCCCTGGTGCTTCCTTGCTCTCCCATGTAGCAACCAAAGTAAGACTTACTCATAATAATCTTCTGTACAGAACTCTTCAAAGACTGTCTTACTTCAGCCAAAACTAACAGCATTGCAGTAGCTCCTAACCCAGCTGATTTCACATATCTTTCATTTCTATAACTCTCCCAATCTCTGTTTTAGCTCCAACCACACCAGACCCCTTGCTGTCTCTGAAACTTGCCAGGTTTGCTACTGCATCCAGGCCTTTTCACTTGTGGTTTCCTCCATTTGCAATCATCTTCTGCCAAACATCCTTATGGCTTTTTTCCAGATGTCCTCATTGCTTGAAAGTCATCTTATTTTCAGCTCTTCCATAGTCATGTTATTTAAACATGAAACCTCTTCTTCACTTCTTCACATTTTTCCAGTGCTCTTTATTTCTTTATTTTCTATAGTTGAAAAAAAATTATCTGTATATTATATATGAAAACATACATTTTCATTTAATTTATGAGGGCTGTTTGGAAAAAATCCAGCCATGAATGCCTCTGTTTTTCATATTACATGACTGGATACTTTCTGGTCAGCTCTTACATATTTATATCATTATAGTGTAAATATTTATAGTTTAAAATTCTATTTATATTTTAAAATAAAGATTTTAACTAAAATCTGTATATTTATGTATTGTTTTCTTTTTATGTTTATTGGGGTGACATTGATCAGCAAAAATTACATAGATTCCAGGTGCACAATTCTACAATAAATCGTCTATGTATTGTATTATGTGTTTATCATCCAGAGTCAGTTCTTTTTTCATCACTATATATTTGTGGCCTTGTTCCTTCCTTCCCACCCTCCTCCCTCTCTACCCTCAGGTAACGACTAAATTATTGACTATGTCCATGAGTTTTATTTCTTCATTAATTTAAATTTTATGTTCTACATATGAGTGGAATCATATAGTCCTTGTTTTTTTCTGTCTGGCTTATTTCACTTAGCATAATAATCTCAAGATCCATCCATGTTTTCATAGATGGCCTTATTTCATCTTTTCTTATAACTGAGTAGTATTCCATTATGTAAATATACCGCAATTTGTTTATCTAGTCATCTATCAGAGAACACTTTGGTTGTTTCCATGACTTGGCCACTGTAAATAGTTTTGTGATGAACACCAGGGTACACATATCTTTGCAGACTGAGGTTCAAGATTTTTGGGTAGATAACCAGAAGAGGGATTGCCACATCATGTGGAAATTCTATTCTTAGTGTTTTAAGGAACCTCCATACTCTTCTCTACAGTAGTTGTAGCAGTTTGCAATATTTTTAAAAAATTTCCTTCCTACTATAATATAAGGCCCATGAGTTCCAGGCATTTTTTTAAATCCATACTTCACTGCTTTGTTCCAAGCTGAGAGAACAACATTGGCACTCTGTGGATACTCAATGCAAAGCTGTTGAAGGCAAGAGAAAGTGAACTCTTAACTCTATCCTTCTGACATGCCACTCAAGGGTCACCAAGGTTGGCATTTCTGACTAACCGCAGGTGAATTTTCTCCTATCTATGTATAATTTAAAATCTAATTATCTGCACACTGATTTAAATGGCTACTATTTACAAGTTGACAATGCCAAATGTTGTGGAAGATATGAAGGAACTAGAATGTCATCTACCAGTGTTGGGAGGAAAAATGTTAGAGTCAGCTGGGAAAACAGTTTGACTGTTTCCTAAAAAGTTAAACATAGACCTGTCATAAACCAGAAATAAGCCAGATGCAGAAAGATATTTACTAGATGATTGTATGTATTAATGTTCCAGAATATGCAAACTGTGTCATAACAAACTGTGTCAGAAGACTGATCATCTAGGCCTGAGCATGTAGAAAGAGTAAGAATGTAAAAGGCACAGGGACCTGAGGAGTGATAGAAATATTCTGTGTCTAGACTACAGTGTCTTTACAGATGTGTGAAGGCTGTCCAGAAATAATTCAGCCATAAATTTCTCTATCTGTCATATTGTATGGCTAGATACTTCCTGGACAGCCCTCATGTAATCTCTCAAAAATCATTGAATTTGTACTTTAAGTAGATTAGTTTATTGTATATAAATTGTACTTGAATAAAGTTGATATGAGACTTTTTGGTCAATTCTTTTTAAAACTGATTTAGCTTTAGCTGGGTGTAACTTAATTCATTTGATAAGTTGGTATAACAATCTACTGCCAACCTCAGCCTGCAACTTCAGGTGCAGTAAAAATCCAGCTCTGACTATTTCTGTAATAATAATTTCTATTTCTGTCTCCTTTTTCTTGGTAGGTGTATGGCGGACCAGCCGCCACAAGTCAATCAGTACCTGAAGGGGGGAGTGGGAATTAAAGAAAGAGACACACTCACACGATTGCTGATGCGCCCGAGTTTATTTCCCATCACCAATATATGCAGTTTGAGTACATGCAGTTTAACAATGAAAATATGCATTACCTCCTTCAAAAGCAGATCATCTATTATCATTAACTCTCCATCAATAGCCTAAAGGTCAGAGCAAGCAAAGGTCAGGTTTCCTAGGGCCTTGTCTTCCATAATCCAATTATCTTTCTTTTGTGTCCCA
>PVJL010004220.1:0-135810 GCA_004026885.1 Lyroderma lyra
GGGGTGACATGGCATCTGTACACATGTTTAAAGAAATAGCACAAGAAAGATATAATAAATACATCCTGTATATCTTGTGTTCCTTCAAAGGGAAGAAAAAGAACAAAAGGCTAATAAAAGTTTTAGAATGATTTATAAGATTTAACATCAACGTGCATATCACAAAAAACAAAAAAGGTAAGCATAAATCATTTTCTCCGCTGGGAATCATTTCATTATCCATTGTTTGAGGTTCATCTAGAGGGTCCATTCTGTGCCATACTTGTATGTTTTAAGCTTTCAAACAGTTAAATATAATTATGTAATTGTTGAAGACAGAGTTGGAAAAGG
This sequence comes from Lyroderma lyra, assembly GCA_004026885.1. Taxonomy (NCBI): domain Eukaryota; kingdom Metazoa; phylum Chordata; class Mammalia; order Chiroptera; family Megadermatidae; genus Lyroderma; species Lyroderma lyra. The sequence goes on from PVJL010004220.1 coordinate 331, forward strand.
AACTGACTATTTTTAATTCTTAATTATCAAGGTAATACAATCTTAGAGGTATGGGACTCTTAGAGATATTTTTTTCTTAAATAATAAACATAAAACTACACAGAAGATGAATTGATGTCCTCATCCTCAAAAATAACTTAGGAATTATTATTAGGATGATATTTACTATTATAAAAACAATAATATATCTGCAACACTTTATTTATTAGATAATTTTGTCTAATGCAATAATATTTCTGTAAACAGAAATGTGGAAAACAAAACCATAGTCTTTTGCCAATTGTCTCTGAAGTTATAAAAGAATCCTTTCTTAGTTTTATCATCTATAAATTAATATTTATGTAGAGCATATATCAATATTATGCAAATGTTGATTTCTTATCTATTGTACTCTGAAAATGGAGATTCTGACAAGCATGAAATATTTCTGAAAAATATTTTCATTTTTCAAATTAATACTAATTATATTTTCACTAGAATAATGTATATTAAAAATACCAACTGAAAGTGTGACGTAAACATTTTTTTGATGTCACACAGGCTCAGTGTGTTCTGAGCTCTTCCCTAGAAATGTAAAAGCCCATTCTTAAATTGCTTTCTTAGAAAGACCTTATGTTCAAGAGCTTTTCTTTTTTTTATTGTTAAATTTATTGGGGTGACATTCGTTAGTAAAAATGACATAGATTCCAGGTGTACCGTTCTACAATACATCATCTATGTGTTGTGTTATGTGTTCATCACCCAAAGTCAGTTCTTTTTCCATCATTTGCTCCTCCAGACTAAGCCTCTCGAGTTACTTTTCTACCACCATTATTTTTATTTTATATTACCAGTAGAGATTAAGTAGAAAAATATATAAGGCAAAGTAGTCATAAAATACATCAACCTTCAAACAAGGATATTTGCCTTTCAAAATCTTACAATATGGCAAGACTTTCAGATTGTATAATAATTCCAAGTTCTTACATTCTTTCCTTTATAACTAAAGAAAAATGTCTGCTTTTTCACGTCTTATGTTCCCAGCCTATGCCTCTCCACTCATCCCTGGGACCCATCGGGACTAACATTTATACACTGCAAATATACAAAAAGCCAAGGGGCAAGTCTTTCTAAATAGATATAAATTTGTTTTCCTTGTGGTGGTAAAGTGAGGTAATCTTGATATCACTAAGGAGAATGGAGAATTTTCAACATATATTACAATTAAATTTAGTTTTTTAAAAATGTGAGTCTAGGAAAATTTCTAAGACCAGAAAATTTCTGGTCATAATAGAACTCGCTTTTCATATTGGATGGCTATTTTTGTGTGACAATGTTAAATATTTAAAATACTTTTTAAATGTATTTAGTTTTCTTATTAGAAAGGTGAAAGCTTTTTAATTCTAAAGCCACTGTCAAATAACCATGTTTGAAGATTTAGTTTTAAGGATATTATAGCATAAACTCAATAAAACATTGATAGAATGTCTTTTAATATGGATATAATATTTTCATTGCTCTGTACTTATTTTCTGTAATTGGAGCTAACCACATATATTTTTAAAGAAAAATATAATTTTAAATGTAGAATGAATAAATTTCTATTTCTTCAACTGTCTCTATAAATTATGTCCCATTATAAAAATATCTCACTGTCATTGATAATGTAGAATATTTATGAAAGTTTAATATTCTTTTTTATTGTTATAGTTTAAAGCAAGTTTTCACAGCATTTGACTTCCAAGAAAATTAATCCATCCTTAGCTTGTGTAATCCTTAGCCCTAATGTATTTCAATTATGACTCTTCCTTTGTGGCACTGTTATTTACACTTTAATTCATAAAATAACATTTAAAATGGCACTAAAAGTGCAACAAAGGATATGCAGTTTCATATTTTATAATACAATTTCATAGACACTTGGCTACATTATTATATTTTATAAAAGCCTATGGTTAATTCAGTACATTATAACACTGTAGAAATATGTATTTTAGATGGTGTAACAGGAAAGTAGAAAGATTCTTTGTGGCATACACTGACCATTACTAGGGATTCAGAGGTCATTTGTCTTCTTTCTTCATTCTTACTCATAAGTGAAAACAAGATCAAAACCATCAATTCAATAGCACAAATACTAAGACTGCATTCATTTGAGAAGTGTTTCACGAAAAAGAGTCTGGAGAATGCAGTTTGGGGAACATTTGGCACATCAAATAAATACACACAAACATACAAAAACATAGTAGTAAATACTTGACTTAGAACTGCCAGAATTGATCATTTATAGTGTAAACATGTCTCATATATTGGAAGACTCAAAAACTTGTCTTTAAATTCTGTCCTCCTATGATAGTTTCCTAGTGATTGAAAAAAATAAGTAGAAATGTCCCTGTGTTCAGGAAAAGATTTGAGAAAGCTTTTTAAATACATATATTTTTAAATGTAATTAAATTTTTAGGAAAAATTTTATCTTAAAAAGATCACTAAATTGTGAGCTAACATGCCTATTATTTATATTTATAGCCTCAGATTCTAACAGTATTCAGCACCAAATAGAAATGTACTAAATATGTATTGAATTAATTATAAATAAATAAAATAAAACTATCCTTTAAAGTGTAGAATCTTAGGTATCATTAAATTTGGGATTAATTCAATTATAATAACTCAAATTTTATTTTGTTTTCAAAGGCCAAACTTATATAATTAAACATTAACATTTAATAAGAGAGCAAAACTTAATACAATTGGCACACTTGTATAAATACTATTTATTAAGTTCATATTAATTTTTGCTTAAAAATATTTTTCTGGCTAAGAGCCCAAGTATTAAATATATCAAATAGAATGCAAATCTAAATGAATTGTTGAGGTTAAGTCACCAACATCTAAAAAACAGTAATGCATAGCAGAAATGTGAATAGGTCTGAACATCTGTCACTTATGTTACTAACTAGAATAAGTATCTGTATTCAATTGAATCTGGAGTTTATTTGCATTTGTATCAGACACTGGGAATGTAGCTATTGTTATTGTGATTGTTGTTGAACTTTTAATGGGTAAGATGCTGTGCCAATTTTAGCAGGCAGTGATTTCTTATCTAAAAGTACAAATGTGTGAAAATTTTTAAAAAATGGAAATGCTGATAGATGTTCAACTTGAGTATTATTATCTTGAACTTATTCTATGCTGTTGTCAAGCTCTCTTCTCCTTAGATGCTTTAAAGAAAACCTCTAAACAAATCTTGAAAGGACACTACATCTTCACTGAAATCGCTCTCATGAATTCTGCATATTTTTACTCTCAAACTATGTTAAATGTCCAGATCCACAAACGACTAACTATATAGAGCTAAGTACAGTGATACTAATTTAGTAAAAAGAATTGCTCCCTCTAGTGAATTCACAATATTACTTCACTTTTTGGCACTGCTGCACTAAGTAGTTTAATAAATGATATAAATGATGATGACTATTAGGCTGATGATAGAGGTTTGGCCTACTTTTGTGATACTAATTTTAATACTTTCTGTGCTTGAATATAGGCAAGTTACATAATGATTGATTAGAGCTGCTACCTGATTATTTTAGAATACTACATTTAAAAACCCTGCATTGAAAAACTAATTTATTTCTAAAACTCTTCCGATTACTTTTGAAACTCATTTGGTACCCTGTTATTTTGAGGGCTATGGTTATGTTGACATTAGCAAAGTAAAGTGTGTGTGGGAGGGTTAAAGCAATTGTCCTAAAAATTAAAAGTGTTATGATGGGAATGTGTTTAGATGTAAGGGCTGTGTTTGCTCTGGTTACCCTGTATCTCAGAAGAATTAGACATTGTCAACCATATACTCCTCTTTCCTAGTCAGAAATGCCGTGCAACTAATGAAAGATATAAACATATTTTAAATTCTTTGGAGTTTTATCTAAATTTCTATTACAATACCTGAATATATTATACTGGGGCTGCTGTGAAAGGAAGAACACTATTTAATTCTCAATTTGTTAATGCAGACCTAGTCTTAATTCATTCTTAATTCATATTAAGTGACAAGAAGGAAAAATTTAAATTGAGCAGTTGTACAGGTGATTACATTTATACAACTGATTAATTTAAATATGGCAATAATGGGGCAAAATAAACAAAATCGATGAGGAGACTCACTTTTCCTTCAAAGCAGGATTCCATTTTCTGTGAAATTTAAATTATCTGAATAATTATTTCTGTACTCAGTCGTTTTGCCTGAATAGGCAAAGCCTTTCCACAATGTAATCCCAGTTAACATAGCAGATGGCAAGGGTTTCCAATCTCATCAAGTTATTGTTTTTCTGTATCAATAATAATAGAGTTAACTCCACCTTCCAAGTGCTCAGCAAATATTAATTCATCATTGTAGCACTCCTATGAGCTAGGAAATTTTAATGAATATAATATAATAAAATATACACTAGATTAATTTATTTGAAAGTCCCTGTGAAAGACAAGCAGAGAAACTCAAAAAAATTAAATGACTATATTAATTATGTGAAAGAAGGTAATATTGTTTTATGATTCACTCCCTTGAAGTAATTTCAGGAGGAACTCATGGGAGTAAGGGGCCGGCCTTTCAAGGCTTAAAAATTTTTGTTTCCACTCTCCTTTCTCAAGTGAAGGATCAATTAGCAGTATTTCCATGGAGACGTGACTAAGTCCAGGCAAGGGACAAGCCTGCTGGCACGTCCCCCGCCGGCCAGCCTCCCGGGGTCCTTGGGCCCCCTGGGCCCCGCCCCGCACGCCCGGAGCGCCCGCCGCCCCAGGGGGCCCGCCTCGGTCCACGTGTCGGGGGTCCCGGTCGTGCTTCCAGGCCCCAGGCTTCCTCCTTCCACTCCAAGACCGAACGCACCACGTACGGAGAATCCTGAAGCTCGGGCTTCGTCCTCGGGGCCGCTCCGGGTCTCAGGCGGAGCGCACTCCGCCCAGGAGGACGACCGGCCGGAGCGGTGGTCGGCGCCCTGCGCGGAGGCCGGCTGCGTGGGGCTGGGTAGCGGGGGCGCCCCGGCGGGGCCGTGGGGGAAGAAGCGTAGGAGGCCACCCTCTGAGGTCCCTGGGGACATGGAAGGGCGTTCACACAGCGGGCAGGCGCGCGAAGTTAGCAGCCTCACCACCCCACGCCTGCCCAAATGGTGGCGCCCGATGAAAAGGCGAGGCGGGAGAAGAGAGGTGAACTCCGTGCGCGGCCTCTTTTATGTAGTGACTTCTATCTTACCGAGTCTCCAGTGTATGTCACAGGCCTCAGCGACTTTCCCCCAAGTCCCTCGCACTTTCCTTTGTGGAAACTTTAAAACAATGTCTGTCCCTGGATGCTCACAGAACTTTCTGGTTGTTCCAGTGTAGATGGTGTGTAGTGTGAGCGTCTTTGGCGCCGTAGCAGCAGAGCTGTCACTGCAGCCAATCTTACGTCCCAGAAGCACTCGTCGAGTTCTAGCTACCGCTAACAGCAGTGTCTTCGTAGCAATAATCGATGAGGAAGAACATTTTGTTGTGTATCCATCTTTAATTTCATAAATTGTTAGAAACCGAGGGTTTGGATGAGTATACTAGAGTTCAGAGGAAGGAGAAACTCAGGGGCATTAAACAAGAAAATATTTGTGTGATACATTCCCAGCCTTTCTCTTGCATTGTTGGAAAAAGAAACCCCTTTGGAAAAGATGAAATGAGATTCAGTAAACCTGCTTTCTCAGGTGGAGGAGATATTTTATTTTCCTCAAAAGTATTTCTCTTTTGGTCATTCCTTATTCAGAGAGAGAAAAGCGTAAGTTCCTCAAACCTATCTATCTTCATTTAAGTTTTTGTCAGCACGTTTATTATTTACAATAAAATACTCACCTCCTCCCCATGTTTCAGCTAATAGCTCTTTCAGTTGTTAGCCTATCTCTGTCTACAAAGAATTTGAGGTGGTTTTTAAAACTACACATATAAAAAAGAATATAAATAAAATATGTGTTAAGAACACGCAAGGTGTGCAATTATGCATTATTGCTAAAGTTGATTAGCAAATATGGCCCTGAGCTTCCTCAGGTTCCTTGGATGAACTGTCCTTTCTTAGAGCAAATATAGTCAGGAACGCTTAACGACAGGAATATGTTCTGAAAAATTCATCGTTAAGCAATTTCATCCTTGTGGAAATATTATAGAGTGCACTTACACAATCTAAATGGTACAGACCACTACACACCTAGGCCATGTGGTATAGCCTATGACTCCTAGGCTACAAACCTGTACACCATGTTGCTGTACTGAATACTGTAGACAATCATAACACAATGGTAAGTATTGATGCATCTAAACATATCTAAACATAGAAAAGGTACAGTAAAAATAAGGTATAAAAGATAAAAAAATGATACACCTGTATAGAGTACTTATCATAAATGGAGTTTGCAGGGCTAGATGTTGCTCAGTGAGTGAGGGTGAGTGAACGTGAAGGCCTAGGACATTATGCTACTGTAGACTTCACAAACACTGTACCCTGAGGCTACACTAAATTTATAAAACAACGCAAGATTAAATCAAGCACAAGAGAAAATGATACAATCAAGAGACATGGCAAACACAAGATGTTTGAGCTGTTGCTGGTAAAACTTGGCATTGCTGTTCTATAGCAAGCTTTTTTTAATAAGTGGAAAGAGTACACTTTAAAATAACAGTAAAAAGTATAATACATGAATGGTGGTTACCATAGGGAAGAAAGGCTTGGGGGAGGGCAAAATGGGTAAAGGGGGTCAAATATATGGTAATGGAAGGAAACCAGACTTTGGGTGGGCAGCATGAATAGAGTACACAGATGTCAAATTATAACCTTGTTTACCTAACACTTATATAATGTTATTGACCAGTGTTTCCCCAATAAATCTATTTTTAATTAAGGAAAAAGTATAATATGTAAATATATAAACCAGTAACCGAGTTGCTTATTATTGGTATTATCAAGTATTACATACTGTACATAACTGTATGTGCTGTACTTTTATATGACTGGCAGTACAGTGGGTTTGTTTACACCAGCGTCACCACAAACATGCAAGTGTCATGTTGCACTATGATTTTAAGACAGCTATGACATCATTAGGCAATGGGAAAATTTCAGTCCCTGTATACTGTTAAGGTCACGTATGCAGTCCATTATTGACCAAAAGGTCATTATGGGGTACATGACTGTAGTAAAAAAAAAAAAGGAAAGGAAAGAAAGAAAGCATTTTGGTTTCTGCAAGGCCACTTTGTAAAATCCTTAACCTGCCACTAGAGGCTGCTCTTAATTCTTAATATGTGAGGACTAATCTAGTCAAGAGAGTTTTCTCAGCCAGTATGGAACCGGAAATAACTTTCCCAATTGTGTTGCTTTCCTATTCATATTTTGATGTTTTTATTCCCCACTAATAGTCCTTTCCTTTATTTATTTATTATTATTTTCATCTTTGGTTCATACCAGTTCTGTTTGACAATTTGTTGATGGTATCAGAATAGAAGATGAAAGCAGCCTTACTTTTGGCTTATGCTTTCGTATTTCAGCGCTGTATGTAGGCCTGGGGTGTTTTTGGTTGCTGTTACTGAATTTCCTTTTCTGCAATTAAAAAGGAAACCTACCTGTTAATACTTATTATGGCACAATTCATAACCAAAATGCATTAGGTCTATCACTTTTCTTATTAATCATTATAGTGAATTAAATGGATGTTCATTTTCACCCAGTCTACTTTTTAATAAAATAAAGGATATTCAAAAAAGACTTTTCAAGTGGACAAGATATAATGAAGTCTCAAATAAGCAAATACTGAATGAGTATATGGTGAAGACTTATGAAAATTCTCACAGATGATGGAGGCTTTATCCCTTATCAAAGGCATAGTGCATTCAAAATACTTCAATTTCTGACAAGTGATACAAACCCCTTAAGTGTTCAATGGCAAAGTATTAATCTGCAATATGAGACTTATTCATTCAGCCTTTACATAATATAAAAGATCCTTTTTGACTTTCAGGTCTTGTTTTAACTTACAAAGGGGACAAATTCAAACATTTACTGAGCTCCTGCTATGTGCCAATTACTGTGTTAGCTGTTTTATGTATAGTTGTTTCATTTTATTCTTACAACAGTCTCATGAAGCAAGTAGAACTTTTTTAGAATGAGGGAATAGGCTTAGTGAAGTTAAAAGTAACTTGTTCAGGATTCAACAGCTATCAAAGGGTGAAGCTGAGATCAGAGCTGGTCTAGTTAATACCATCCTCTTTCTAATTCATCACACTCAAAAAATTTAGCAAGAACAAGGGTACTATTAAGGAATCATTCATACATTTTATAAGTAATTTTATTTTCATCAGCTAAATTCCATACTTATTCACATTTCCTTGGTTTGTATCCAATGTCCTTTTTCTGCTCCAGGATCCCATCCCAGATACTACATGGCATTTAATCATCATGTGTCCTTAGACTCCTCTTGTTGTAACAATTTCTCAGACTTTCAGTTTTTGATGACTCTGATGGTTTTTGAGCACTGGTCAAGTATTTTGTAAAATGTCCCTTAATTGCAATTTGTTTGATGTTTTCTTCATGATTAGATTGGGGTTATGGGTTTTGGGAGGATGACTACAGAGGTGAAGTGACATTGTATCACACACTATCAAGAATGATTTACCACTGATGTTGGCCTGGAACAACAGCTGGCTGAGGCAGTGTTTGTCAGGGTCTCCACTTTAGAGTTGCCCTTTTTCTGAAGTCCCTTTCCATGTGGTATTCTCTGGAACAAAGTTACTGTGCAGCCTGCACCAGAGATGGGGGGAACTGCACTTGAGAGGGTGGAGTATCTACAACTTTTATGTGGACTTGTGCACAGGAGATTTGTGTACTCAATCCCACTTGTTAATTTATTTGTTGAGACTCTCATCTCTGGATACTTCCTGCATAATTGTTCTCAATTCTGTTGCTACTTCTATCCACCTTGCATTTTTAAAAAAGCAAATGACTATTTCTAAGTCTTTATTTTCAGTATATTATTTCACTATTCAAAAGATTTTAGTGGCTGTTAGGACTTTGTTAAATTTACACTTGTTATGTGGAGCACTGGGTGCTGGATAGTGAGTTGTGATTCAACAACAGAGCACAAGAGAAATTGGAATAGACCAGTTTGCTCCCTTCCCCTCTCCTTTCCTCCCTCTTCCTTTCCTTTTCTCTTCCTTAAGTTGTTCCTTCCTTCCATCAACAATTGCTGCTGTTTTCAATTAGCCTTAATGATGTATTTTCCGTAACATTCTCCCCAGCTATATAATTTTTTCTTGGGAGAATGTGAAGGAACATTGTATCGGGGCTCTTTTCATTGAAAGTGAAACTCCTTTAAACTGGTTTAAACATAGAGAAGATTTCTAGGATCATGTATTTCAAACATCTGGGGAATGTCTTTATATAGGCAGCTAGATTCAGAGGCTCAAATAATGTAGTCAGGACTCTATCTTTCTCTCTGAACTGCTTATTTCTGCTTGGCTCCTTTCCATGTGGAGAGACCAGCCCCAGGCCTCTCCTAGCTTAGCAACCCCAGCAGAAAGAGAACTTAGCTTCTTTAATACCCGGTATCATAAGCCCAGAATACATTAATTTGCTCTGCTTGGGTTGAGTGGTCACTCTCAAGTTTACCACTGTGATTACAGTGATGGGTACTATGCTGGGGGCAGGGATGGGAGGTGGGGAAAATGAAGCACCATGACTTTTAGGTCAGTCAAGATCACATGGAGTCCCGATAATGAAAAATTCAATTTAAGAACCAGCTTCATCTTTGAATGAAAATGTAAGGATCTTTTGGAATTAGTAATGCAAATTCTTAAATCTGGAAGTAGAAACAATTTTAAGGAGACAAACTTCTGCACCTTGGCAGAAGGAAAATTGTCACTAGCTATTGCAAGGAATGTAGGCGTCCTCATGAGCCAGCAGTACTCTGTGATTTTGTTTAGTGAGGCTCCAAAGAAGAAAGACAACTTTTTAAATAATAACTCTGTTGAGATATAATTCATACACCATAAAAATTCACCCTGTTAAAGTATTACAATTCAGTAGTTTTTAGGATAGTCACAGGGTTGTGCAACCTTCACCATTATTTAATAGTAAAACATTTTCATCACCTCAAAAAGAAAGCATTAACAGTCATTTCACATATTTCTTTCTCAAGCCCCTCAACCACTTACCTACTTTCTGTCTTTATAGATTTGCCTATTCAGGATATTTTATATAAATAGAATTACACGATGTGTGGGCTTTTGTGACTGGCTTCTTTCATTTAGCAGAACGTTTTCAAGGTTCACCCATGTTAAAGTCTGTATTATTACTTCATTCCTTTTTATGGCCAAATAATATACCACTGTATAGCATTACCACCTTTTATTTATCCACTTACCAGTCAATGGATATTTGGCCACAAATATTTCCACTTTTTGGTTATTATGAATAATGAATGATATTATGAGCATTCGTATGTTTTTATGTGGACATGTGTTTTCAATTCTCTTGGGTATATTCTTAGTAATGGAATTGCTGGGTCGTTTGGTAATTCCGTAATTACCATTTGAGGGAATAGGGCCATCGGTGGTGCATTCTAGTGTGCCTACATTTCCCAACACAAAAGGGAAACACACTGCTCCAGCTCCTTTCCCTTTACTACAGGGAATAATGTGTTCCAAACGCTGCCTACTGTAACTTCTCCCATGTTCTAAAAATTGTCAGGGCCAGAGTGGAGTGTCTGAGGGTCAATCCAGTCCATCAGTCCGTTCCACAGGAAAGCCCCAGTTCTAAGCTTTTCACATGCTAAGGACAGGGGGCAGGAAAGGGGCACTGGGCAAAATGAAAACGTAAACCAAAACAAAATCTGTGCAAGTTAGAGGGTCTGTGCCGCCTGCTGGTTTCAAGATTGCAAATCATCACCTTTCTGACGCAGCTATCAGAAAGCACTCACATTACCCAGAAGTGAGGAAACCACTAGTGTCACATCAGAGTGTCCCTGTACCACAGAGACGGTAAATGCACAAGGACATAAAATTCAGAGGCTGCTAACTCATGTCTCCCCCAAAAACTGCTTTCCCCTGCACTCTCCTGGAAAGGTATTGTTCTCTTACAATCCTCGTTTCCCCTCCAATCTCATACAAGCGTGTAACATTGGCAGACCCTAAATCACACAGAAATCTGGGAGGTGCAGTTTTTAGCATCCCCACCTGGCAATACAGGAGGACAGGGACTTAGGTGGCTAAAATAGTGGCCCTGTGACAGCAGACAATATCTAGCACATGTTTAAATCAGATGATCGAAACTGCCATTAAATCATAAACATTTTACGTACGTGTTTGGCAAATATAAATATTTAAGGGCTGTCTAGTGGGGAGTATCAGGTCAAAATATTGTCAGTCACTGAAGTTAGTCACTGCATTGCCGCATTCTCCTGGCCCTTTTGTCTCATCCTGCTCCATGACTTCCCTGACTCAGTATTTTCCATTTTCCTTTCTATTGTCTTCTAAATCCACTCCTAAATCCAGGACAACCAGTAGCCAAAACAAGGCTTTTCGTGTAAGAAACAGATACTTTATAAATCTTAGTTACTTGAATGAATGAATGAGTACCTTATCCAGTCTTCTCTTCATTATCTTAGGTTTCCCGAGTTTCTTTCCCTCTTAATAGTTCTTCCATTTCTCTAACTCCAAGCAAGATTGCTTTCAGTCAGCAGCCGTCTCTTCCCCTGTCCTTCAGGATGGCTTAATAATGCCTGCAGCATGTATTCTCAAGGTTAAGGTTAGGCATTGATTTTCACCTGGGGCAATTTGGCCTCCTAGAGGACATTAAGCAATGTCCGGACACGTTTTTGGTTGGGGAGGTACTACTGGCAACTAGAGGCCAGGGATGCCGCTAATCATTCCACCAAATTCAGGACTGCTCTCCACACCGAAGAATTAACAGGCCCCCAAGGTCAGTAGTGTTGAGGCTGAGAAACCCTTAATTAAGAGTATGGAAGCAGAAGGGGGGAAATAAAAGGAAAGAAATTGAATGCAAAAGGAGGGAAGGAGTAGAGATGGGATCCAGCAGGTGTCGGCAAACTTTTTCTGTAAAGGATCCAGATGGTGAATAGTTCAGGTTTTGCAAACCGTAAGATCTCCACTGTGACCACTCAGCACTGCTGTTGCAGCAGATTAGCCACTATCAATACGTAAATGAGTATGTGTGGCTGTGTTCCAATAAAACTTTATTTAAGGACACAGGTATTTCAGGAATTTTCACATGCCACAAACTATTATTTTTCTTTTAATTTTGTTCAACCATTTAAAAATTTAAGAACTGTTTTTGGCTTGCAAGATAGGCAGGCTGAAGTCGGCTAACCCCCGCTAGAGGAAGAAGAGGAAGAATGGGAAACAACCGTGGAAAAGCGCTGTGTTTGGTGTTTGTATTAGACAGGTGAGGTTGGCTTATGCTGACGTAACAGACAACCTCCAAACGTCAGTGGTTTACAATAACTAAGAGTTTTTCTCATTCGCCATGCATGAGCTCTGTGCTGGCGATGCTCTGCTCCACGTTGTTTTGGTTCAGGAATTCAGGCTAAATGAGCAGCCTCTGTCTGGAACATTGCTGGATCGAATGCCAGAACGAAAATGGAGAACCTGGCAAAGCATGTGCTGGCTCTGGACATTTCTGCCTGAAATCACGTACATCACTTCCACTCATATTAATTCACCGATGCATGCTTAGACTTCAATAGGTGACATAATGAAATCTCCTCCCAGGAAGGGGAGTGACTATTTGTGAACAATAACATAGTCTGACACGTTGCCTCTCATTAGTGCCTTCAGTTACTTAGGTTTGGTTATTCCTGAACCAAGTGTATTATATTCTCCAAACTAGTGTCTTAAGTGGGGACTGGGGGATATTATGATAGCAACAATAATAATAGCATCTGTCAAAAGTTCAGGAATAGCTGAAGTAAAACCAATGAATCACTGAAGTAGTAATTATTAAAAGTTTATTGTGCGCACACACACACACACACACACACACACACACATAAATAGTTCATGAACAGGGAGGACTCAGACCAAAACATGGAATGAGATTCAGGGATATACTGTTATAAAGCTGCTTACATAGTGAGAAAGCAGTGTCTATTTATTTTTCACAGTGATTGCTTACAATATTTGAATTTTCTTACATGATTGGGAATTTGGTTAGTGATTGCCTCATATCAACCTTGGGAAACACTTTGTTTAGTTTATAATTTCCAGAGGTATAAATAAGGAATGACCCAGGTCAAGTTAGTCTTTAAATATAAGGTAAATTAAGCTTTGATTATATGACTAAACTGGTTTTGTCATATAAGGAAGTTTTCAAGGCTGATCTTCATTTGTTTTTTATTTTAACTCATCTGGTGTTCATTGAGTGGTTATTTCCCCGACATGCATTCTTTGCACGCATTTTGGCGTTTCATTCTCACAACAACCACTGAGGTAGTTACTATGTTTATCCCCACTTTATAGATGAGGAAATCGAACAATAGAGAGATTAAGGGCACTGGACTAGCAAGAAGCTGAAATTCAAATCCGGATCACTCTCATTTTAAAGTGTGTGTTAACGTATTCTACTTAATGTGTTCTACTCTAAAACATTAAGAACATAGGTTCTGGTGATAAACTGCCTGGATTCGAATCCTTGCTGATGGAGGTACTGCTTTTATGGCCTTGGACAAGTTCTGTAACTTCTCTGTCTCGTTTCTCCTTCCGTAAAATAGAGATGTTAATAGTATCCACTCATGGGGCTTTTGTAAAGTTTAAGTATAAAAATGAAGTTATGTGGAATGCTAGTGTTTAGAATAGTATTTAGTAAATAAAAAAGTTGTTTTTGTTATTATTATTATTGTTAATTAGCAATGTTTTGGAAAGCTCCATCAGTAATTCTCCTTTACTTCCTTCTGTTCACTCCTTATCCCTAATCTCCTTTGAGAATTCTGTTCTAGATTTTTGTTGCCACTTCATATTTATCTATTTTTGGAGTAATACTTCACCGGTATGGAGGGCAAACGATAGAAATACCATTGCCTTCAACACAACTGTATCTCTCTGCTTCCCAGAAGTTCCTTGCCTGTCACTTTTATGTTCATGGTTTATTATTTGAAGTTCTAGTTTATATGTATGTGGATGCATAGCCGTGATCTGAAATATAGAAGCTGGTTACCCGGAGGAATGGTAGTAACACTGGCCCTGCTTCTTGCTACATGATGTTGGTGACTCCTTTCAGTTATGTTTTTAAAGTTGATGATTTTACTGTGGTTTGATTTTGGAAACAACGTACTAATTTTTTCCCCTGTGAAAACTGTGACAAAGTCAAGTCAGTACAGTTGTATACTGTGTTTGGTCATCAGCCTTTTAAAAACCAGATATTGTTTGAGACGGGCCTGAGGGCTATTGGAGTTACTATGACAAAGTGTCCACAGCTCTTCTTCATGTGGGGTAAAGAGAAATAATCTGTTTGTTCTCAACATTAGTGCTTAAAATAGAATGAAACAGCATGACCTATAGACAAGTTGGAAACTGTTTAACTTAACATCTCCCTCAAGCTTACATTTTTCTTGAAAAATTTCATTTATTACAAAAACCAGAAGGATAAACCATCCCACTTCCTCATTTGTATACTTGAAACAATACATAGACTTCAAATGCTGGTTTTGATAGTGGTGAATTTGAAGTTAGGGTGTAAATCCCCATGAGCATAGTGGAGTTATCTTGAAGATCTCTGATGTTAGTGGTGTTAATGTGTGTGTGTGTGTGTGTGTATCTGAAGTAATTTAAAATAATATTTTTAAAATTTTGATCTAGAAATTTCTTTTTTCTTATCATTTTATTTCTTTCCAGTCTGCATTTGAATGTAGCAGTTTACATATGTGAATTGAGAAATAATAATTAAGAGACAGCAATAAGAAAGTTTACAAAGTTTGAGAGGACTTGAATAAGAGCAGATTATTATGTAAATAAAGTCAAAGCTAAGATTTTGATTGTTTTCATGGCTTCAATGATCATCAAGCCAATATGAAACTATCTTATACGTCTGAAGATTCCAAATAAATTTAAATTTTCTAGATACAGCAAATTGGGACATAGTAATTCACATTTTGTTTTCCTGCTTACTGGACTTAAATTATGGATCTATTAAACATCAAGTACCATATTAAACATAACCAATGTCTTTAATCAAGTCACGAATATCAATTTGATCCATGCTATTCTGTATGGATTAGATTAAGGGTTTATACATAAAAGTTGCTATAGGAAGGTATAGTCTCAGATATGCACAGCCGTGCTGGAGACACCCACGTGTTTCCTCATTTTCACACTTAGATTGCCAGGTTAGTTTGAAGCTAAATTCTAATTCCATTTAGTTTTATAGGATCACCAGCCTTCGCTTTTTCCTGACCAGTTTCCAATTATTTTGCCTTTTTCCTCTAAAATCCATGGAGCATAGTTAAGCACTACCCTCCCTCTAATTTCATAGCATATTTGCAGGAGCTTTGTAGGGAATGGAACACGTTGAGAGAGTAACAAGCATGAAAAAGGCAAGGTTCTTGAATCACATTTGCGTCATGCTAAATTATTTGGGGAACGCTGTCGTCGTTATTATTCAAGAGTAAAGTGACACTGAAAAGGATCTATTTTTTTCAAAGTAATCATTCAAATTTATTTTAAAAAGGAAAGAAGGTTCTCTTATTGATTTTATAAAAAGCAATGGCAACAGTCACCCATTTTGGGGGGCTAATTCATGGAATCCTTGGGTAAAATTTAAGCCCAGTTGCTTTGGCAGGATTTAAAGGAATAAGACATATGTGAATAAAATGATATTAGATCTGTGTAATTCTGAATAATAAAATAAAGATTAAGATGGTAATACTGGTCTCTCAAGTACTGGTATTTAAACTTGAAAAATCAATCAAGAGAAAAGATTAGTGGTGTTTCTTTGGTACTAAAAATGTAAAGCTAAGACCAAATTGTTCTATTTTTACCGATTTAAGATACAAAGAATGGTATTTAAAGACATTAAAATGGCTATTAAATTCTCTTCAATTTGTAAAGAATCTCCTATGAAGTACACTTAGGAGAAATCCCTGAGTACATTAACTGCTCTATTAGTATCTTCCTTCATAAACAAAGATGAACAATTTTAAAGCTTTGTGAGACATGAAGCACAATGCTTAGCAAAAAGCAGTTATCTGTGTACAAGGCTCCCTCCACAGTCCTTATATAAATTAGGCCGCCAAATGCTTAATAGATGCAACAATAGACTTACAAAATTAAAATATGGTATTTGAACACATTAACCCGTCTTATTTAAATCAAAAAACCATTCTCTTATACTCTCTCTATTTTGTTTTAGCCACTCGATATTGTTTTTCACTGTTTCCAGCACTTGCTCCCTAGGTTTTTCTCCTGCTCCAGCTTCTGGATATTTCTTGAAAAAGCTCTCTATCTGTAAAAGAGAGGGAAATAAAAGAGAGTCATAGAAAGTCAGAGTAACCAATTACTCTTCAAGAATTTCATTTACAAAACTGGATTTGTTTCCTTTTTACCTGGAACTTTAGTATCAACTCTACATCACTGAGATATATCTCCTAGTGCATCATTTACATTGAGCCCATCTCTCAAATTACTCCTTGTCACCCATGGCTTTCCGCAGTGTGTCAAGCCAAAGCAATGACATATTGGGGAAGGAGGGTAGCAGAGTAGCAGCTGGCATGCCCAGTCCTGCTTCTGCTGGTTTCTCTATTTTCTGTGCACTCCCCAGGGTGGTCCCAGGAAAATCTGGTCTGTGAAATAATGGCTTTGTTGAGCCTTTTACGCCTGGGGCCTGGAGCATTTTAATATACTTTTACTTCACTTATTAAGGACTCAAAAAAAAAATCTGTTAAACTTGGTTCTATCCTTTCACTTGCCTCCAAATCTCTCCCCAAAACTCAACCATAGTATTATTTACTTTTTACAGAAATAAGAATTATTTTGTTTCTTAACACACAGAAGAATGCCAATATTCCAATGTCTACTAGACAGATATGTCCATTGTGTCCAACACTAATATACATTTTTCCCCTCTGGGAATTGAGATATTTGAAACCTAAAAATATTGGGTTTAGCTTTGAAATTTCAAAACTGTGAATTCTGAAAGGAATGACATCTTGACCAACTTATTCCAGGGTCACAGTTACGAGGAAAAGGAGATGCACTGTTCATGCATTGACAACTTGAATGATCTCATGCAGATTTCTGAGCTTTCAAGGTCTGGTCTTTCTCATATTTTAAACTTTGTTTCTTGCTTATTTGAATTTTTTCAGGTCAGGAAAAAATAAATGTACATTTAATTAGATATAATAATTGCCTTCTCCTTTTTTTGTGTAATCTGAATAGAGGAAATACTATTTCTATTTTCTAGAAAAGTTCATTTTGTTCCTTTTAAGGCAAGTTTGGAGGTTTTATCTTCATACCTGCCAGAGCTGTAGTTCGGTGTTGAATGGCTCTGCTATCGTGACGATCCGGCCAAGGTTTCTGTCATTGAGTGTGTATCTGAAGAGAAATTTTAAGGAGTGAAAGAGAGTATAAGTACACAGAACTTTAAAATTTTTCTCTACATGCAGACATTTCCTATTAATTTTGTGTGTGTGTGTGTGTGGTTTTTTTTTTTTTTAAAGGTAGTTTTCAAAGTAAGCAAAGCATTTAATTTAAAATAGTTCTATTCAGGAGACATTTTTAGTACACTCCGCATCTCTTTTTGTAGTTCAATTCACACCATCTCAGATGTGGCAGACGGCTTGCTGTATTCCTCAACTCAGTTCCCCTTATGTCTGCACCCATGAAAACCCAGTTGAAGATTACACTCTCAGCCTGCTTCATAGCTAGGTGACCCAGTTCTTATCAATGGGACATGAGCAGGAGTGATAAGTTTAACTGCCACCCCCTTACTTAAGGAAATGGCTTGCCTGAGACTTCTTGTTTTTTCCTTCCCTTTTTCCAAGTTTCAACCACACAGATAGGAAAAGCCTCTAGGCGTCCAGCTGCAAAACCACCTAACAACTTGGAATGCTACCTCACTCAGTGAGACTAACCTGAGTGAGAAATAATTACTTATGTCATTCCAGCTGCTGCATTTCTGTTTCTGTTACTACAGAAAAGCTCTACCACCTTTATGATAATGCTTTATGTACCTCCCTACAGATACAGAAATTTGAATGTAGGCTATTTATTTTTGCTTTCAAAAAGTTTTATTAGCTACTTGCATATTTGGGTTATGATCTATATCAGCCTGGCTAAGCAAAGACAGTTGAAGCTAAGTTCAAAGATAGAATACTATCTCTATTCTTGTCCCTTTTTCATTTTATCTCATAAAGAGCAAGTATCAGACATTTTCTTGCAGACCTTAACACCAGTGATTGTGACACAGGTAAACATCTCATCACAACTAATCACAGTGCAAGGAAAACAACTACAAAATATGTATAAAATGTGAGCTGTTGGAATGTTGAGGAAGGATAAAAGAAAATGTATCAATAGATACAAAAGTTAACAAACAGTAGATGAAATTTTGCATTTAAAAATTATCACATATCAACAGCATTCCTCTATACAAACAATGAATCCACAACAAAAGAAATGAGGGAGTCAATTCCCTTTGCTATCACAACAAAAAGAATGAAATACCTGGGAACTAACTTAACGAAGATGACAGACTTATACACTGAAAACTATAAGACACTTTTGAAAGAAATTGAAACAGACTTTAAGAGGTGGAAAAATATCCCCAGTTCATGGATAGGAAGACTTAACATTGTCAAAATGGCCATTCTGCCCAAAGCAATCTACAGATTTAATGCAATACCCATCAAAATCCCACAATCATACTTTCGTGAAATAGATAAAAGAATTATTAGATTTATATGGAACCATAAAAGACCTCGAATTGCCAAAGCAATACTACATAAGAAGAATCAGCCTGGTGGCATTACACTTCCTGACTTCTATCTATATTACAAAGCATCAATAGTCAAAACAGCTTGGTACTGGCAGAAGAACAGAAATAGAGACCAATGGAATAGAACTGAAAACCCAGAAATAAACCCACAAACATATGGACAAATAATTTTCGACAAAGGAGCAAAGAACATACAATGGGGAAAAGACAGCCTCTTTAGTAGGTGTTGCTGGGAAAACTGGAAAAACATATGCAAAAGAATGAACCTGAGCTGTGAACTCTCTCCATATACAAAAATTAACTCAAAATAGATTAAAGACCTTCATATAAGGCCTGCAACAATAAACTGTATAGAAGAAAACATTGGTACTAAACTTATAGACCTAGGACTCAAGGTAGACTTCATGAACCTGTCCTCAAAGGCAAGGGAATTAAAAGCAAAAATAAATGAATGGGACTATATCAAACTAAAAAGCTTCTGCACAGCAAAAGAAACCATCAACAAGGCAAAGAGACAGCCAACTGAATGGGAGAAAATATTTGCAAATAATGCATCAGATAAGGGTCTAATATCTAAAATATATAAAGAGCTAATAAGACTTAACAACAAAAAAACAAACAACCCAATTGAAAAGTGGGCAGAAGAACTAAACAGACACTTATCCCACGAAGAAATACAAATGGCCAGCAGACATATGAAAAAATGCTCATCCTCATTAGCTATCAGGGAAATGCAAATCAAAACCACAATGAGATACCACCTCACACCTATGGGAATGGCTATTATCAACAAGACAAGGAATAACAAGTGCTGGAGAGCATGTGGAGAAAAAGGAACTCTGGTACGCTGCAGGTGGGAGTGCAAACTGGTACAATCACTGTGGAAGGCAGTGTGGAGGTTCCTCAGAAAATTGGGAATGGAGCTACCATATGACTCAGCAATCCCCCTTCTGGGGATCTACCCAAAGAACTTGAAAACCTTTGTCTGCAAAGATTTATGTACCCCAATGTTCATTGCAGCGCTGTTCACAGTGGACAAAACATGGAAACAACCAAAGTGCCCTGCGACGGATGACTGGATAAAGAAGCTGTGGTACATATACACAATGGAATATTACTCAGCTGTAAGAAAAGATAAAACATTGCCATTTGCGACAAAATGGATGGACCTGGAGATCATCATGCTTAGTGAAATAAGCCAGACAGAAAAAACAAAGAACTGTATGACTTCACTCATATGCGGAATATAAAACTGAAAGCAAAGAAAAAAGAAATGAAGAAACAAATAACCCATGGACACAATCAATAGTTTAATGTTTATTTGGGGATGAGTGGGTTAGGGAGGGGAGAAAGGGGAGGGGGTGGGAGAGGAGGGGGGAAGCTAAACATAAGGTGATGGAAAGAGAAGTCACATTAGGTGGTGAACTGATTATACATCAAGTTGACAATGCACTGTAGAATTGTATGCCTGAAACCTATATAATCCTTGCTAACAGATGTCACCCCAATAAAAAAAAATATCACATAGCAACAGCAGAAACCATAAAGATAAAAATAAAATATTAGCAAATTTAATTCAACAATACATTACAAAGATCATATGTTGTGATCAAGTGGGATTTATTCCTGGGATGCAAGTTTGGTTCAATATCTGCAAATCAATTAACATGATATGCCACATAAACAAAAGAAAGATAAAAATCATAGTATCATATTAATAAATGTAGAAAAGGCGTTTGACAAAATCCAGCATCCATTTATGATACAAACTCTCAGCAAAGTGGGAGTAGGGAGAACATTCTTCAAAATAATAAAGGTCATTTATGACTAACCCATAGCTAATATCATACTCAAAGGAGAAAAGCTAAAAGCATTCTCCTTAAGATTAGGAACAAGATAAGGATTCCCACTGTCACCAATTTTACTCAACAAAGTACTAGAAGTTCAAACCACACAATCAGGCAGGGAAAAGAAACAAATGGCATCCAAATTGGAAAAGAAGTGAAGCTGCTATTATATTGCATGATACTGTATAGAGAGAACCCTAAAGATTCCACCAAAAAACTGTTAGAACTGATAAATCAAATCAGTAAAGTAACAGGACACAAAGTTAATATTCAGAAATTGATTGCATTTTTATACACCAAGAATGAACTATCAGAAAGAGCAATTAAGAAAACAATGCCATTTACAATTGCATAAAAAAATACCTAGGAATACATTTAACCAAAACACCTGTACTGAGAAAACTATAAGACACTGAAGAAAGTAACTGAAGATACAAGTAAATGGAAGTACATACCATGCTAATGGATAGGAAGAATTAATAGTATTAAATGCCTACCCAAAACAATGTATAGTTCAGTGCAATGACATTTTTCACAGAACTAGAACAAATAATCTTAAAATTTATATAGAACCACAGAAGACTCCAAATAGCCATAGCAATCTTGAGAAGAAAGAACAAAGTTAGAGGTAGTATGCTATCTCATATCAAACTATACTACAAGGCTATAGTAATCAAAATAGCATGGCATAAAAACAGACAGAAAGATCAATGGTATAGAGACCCAAATAATAAATCAATGCCTATATGGTTATTTAATCAATGACAAAAGAGGCATGAATATACAGTGTGGTAAAGACAGTCTCTTCAATAAATGGTGCTGGGAAAACTGGCAGATACATGCAAAAACAAAAATTAAATTGGACCCTGTTCTTACACCATATACAAGAATAAACTCAAAATGGATCAAAGACTTAAATCTAATACCCAAAACCATAAAACTCCTAGAAGAAAACATATGCAGCAAACTCTGATATTGCTCTTAGTAATATTTTTTTTCTGATGTATCTCCTTAAGCTAGGGAAACAAAAGAAAAAATGAACAAATGGGGCTACATCAAACTAAAAGTTTTTGCACAGCAATGGGACCACCAACTACATGAAAAGACAGCCTACTAAATGGAAGAAGGTATTTGCCAATGATAACTCTGATAAGAGGTTAATATCCAAAATTTATGAAGAACTCATACAACTTGACACCAGAAACAAACAAACAAAAAATTAAAAAACATGCAAAGGACCTGAGTAAAGCTTTCTCCAAAGAGACCTTACAGGTGACCAATAGACATACAATATGTTGCTCAATGTTACTAATCAGAAATGCAAATAAAAACCACATAAGATATCTATCACCTCACACCTGTTAGAATGGCAATCATCAATAGATCAAGAAACAAGTGTTGGTTAGGAGGCGGAGAAAAGATATCCTTGTGCACTGTTGTGGGGACTGCAAATTGCTGTAGTCACTGTGGAAAAGAGTATGAAAGTTCCTGAAAAAATTAAAAATAGAACTGCCTTATGACTTAGCAGTTCTACTTCTGAGTATTTATCTGATGAAATCCGAAACACTAATTCAAAGAGATATATGCACCCCTATGTTCACTGTAGCACTCATTACAATAGCCAAGATATGGAAGCAACCTAAGAGCCTGCTAACAGACTACTACTAAAAGAGGTGGTACATATATACAATGGAATATTAGTTGGCCATAAAAATGAATAAAATCTTATTTGTGACAACATGGATGACCTAGAGGGTTTTATGCTAAGTAAAATTAATCGGAGAAAAACAAATACCATATGACCTCACTCAGATATGGAATCTGAAAAAAAATAAGCAAACAAGCAAAACAGAAACAGACAACAAACTGATGGTTGCCAGAGGGGGTGGGGGTGGGGCTGGATGAAAAAGATAGAGGGATTAAGAAGTATAAATTGATACTTACAAAACAGTCAAGAGAATGTAAGTTACAGCAGAGAATATAGTCGGTGATGTTAAAACAACTATTCATAGTGCCAAGTGGGTGCTAGTCTAATCAGGGGATCATTGCATAACTTATATAAATGTCTAACCACTACATTGTACATCTGAAACTAACATAAAATTATATTAATGTCAACTGTAACTGAAAAAAATAAATACTTTTTAAAAAGACATAAAAAGGCACCCACAATATAGGATGATGTGAAAAAAGTTTATAAAACCATATGCATAATATGATTCCATTTCTGTAAATAAATAAATAAATAAATAGCCATAAACAATGACTTAAAGAAAAATAGTAGTATGGCATCTCTAGGTAGCGAGATTATGGGTGGTTTGGGTATCTTTTTTGCTTATCTGTATTTTGTGCAAAATAATACATACTCATACTATGAGAATGGGGATTTAAAAAGGAAATCACACTAAGTTGCTATAATAATATTTTATAGATTCAAGGAAAGTCAGCTAAGTACAAGTAAAAAAAAAATTTTCTCGGTGACCTTCTATAATTTCTATAATATTCCTCTTCTGTTTTGTTCTTAGGGACCAAAAAATTAAAAGATATATTTAGGAACTAGCAATGAATAAATTGAATAAAGACTGCAGCTACCAGTATAAATACTAGAAGTGTAAGAACAAAATATGCTTATTTCCAAAAAATCAGTATCACATGAAGTGTAGCATTTAAAAGTAAATATGCTATATATATCATATTGCTTTTAACACTAAAATAAGGATTTCATTTATCTTAAACATTTTGGAAAATAATTGTATGGACTTAATATTTACATAAATATTATTATCCTTCCCAAAATATTTTGATGCATGCAAACTTTTAATTGTTTATTAAATTATTTTGTTTATGAGATAGTATTTAAATGGTTTCAGTCATGTCCCATCAACTTAATTTTTCAGCTAAAGTCATGAATTAAAGCCAAACTTTCTAACACCACACTACTGATTCATTGGATTCATCCCACTTCACAGTTTCACCTAAGAGTTTAGTGGAATAAATAAAAGAACAATTTCTGAAGTATCTTTGGAACTTTGTGGTTAAGTCTCAAGCTGGAAAGTGCACTAGTGGTGTGGCCATAAGTTGTCATAAAATCACATGACAAAAGCTTTATAAAAAAGCAGTTTATTTATTTTAGGATGACAATAAATCGTTCAGAAGTGGAGATAGTAAAACCACTCATTTTGAAGTCTGTCTGGAAAATGTTCAAGAGTTTGGAAATATTTGGATAAAGCTTGGCTCATTTCTGTTTAATATGTTTCATCCAATTTTTAAAGGGAAAATTCTATTTATTCAAACTAACTATAATTAATATTAGGCGCGTGTGTGTGTGTGTGTCTGACATGTGGTTATTATACAACTTTATGTTTGAGGCTTTTTGAAATAATACCGTGTGAGAATTAGATCACTAAACTATGTAGAAATATTAAAAGTGTTGAGTGAGGGTTTTGAAACTAGCACTGGAAATAGTTTATCAATTTATTTTTCTTGAAAAAAATTCAATATTGTGTCTAATAGATTTATTTTAAGGCCAGATGTTTATGACTTTTATGACAAGGTAACACCTGGTTTTTTTTCCTATTTCTTAATTTTTTAAGAGGAATAACAACTAATTTTTAAAAATGAAAAATGCGTTATTTGAAATAAATTACACCAGAGCTATTCCAATAGGCCTTGAGAAATACTCTATTTAAAAAAATAATGAAAGAATGGTCGAAAAATAAACATTATTTAATTACCTTCACAATAATACAAAAGTAAGTATTGTTCTTCATCTACATAAATTTCTTGCAGCATATATCAAAAATATTTTATAGTCTTTTCAATTAAAACAAAATAGACAGTATTTGTCTTTAAGCATGTATCTTTCAAAATGAAAGTATTACCTTGCATAAAATGAACTATTACCCAAAATAACATGTTATGAATAGGTATATTAATTAATTCTAAACCAAGCACTTTATCGAAATAATTATAAACAGATGAACAAAGCATCATGTCTTATCATTTTTCAGGCATGCAGGCACACACATATGTGCCAATCAATTGTCATAGAGATGGATGAGCAATTACCCTTAATCGCTGTAAGAACACGAAAGGCAAAAATTTATCACAAACAAGCAAAAGCCATGTAGGCTATCTTGATTGAGAGCTGAGCTAGAGGTACAATCTGGATCAATGTGTTCACATTTGTATGGCATATATAATCTATATTATATTTTATACTCTTGTCAAATAAATACCTTTTAATAAGCATTAAATTTAGGTAATCAGGACCAATAACAGTCATATTTCCCTTCTGTATTAAGCTGAAGAAATAAGAAATTTGAGAAAGCATCTCTTAAGTTAATTTGTTATGTCCCATTTTAAAACTGTCATCGCCTGGGAAATAGTTTCCTTTTAAGAACTTTTCAACATATTTGAAGTTTAATTATATGGTCAATGGAGATAAAGGTTATCATCCATGTAAGCTCAGTAAGACATAGGGCTCTAATTTAAACCCAGGTCAGGAATTCTCACTTAATTTTCATTAGATATTAATTGAGAACGAAATACGTGCATAGCATTATGCTAGATGCCAGCACATTCGGCAGAATTATATTAACTTGTTTTAACCAAATTAAAAATATGTGACTTAGGCATCTCTCCAGATCTCAGAATTCTATGGATCGGGGGAAAACAATACTTTCCAAAAAAGAAATTATGCTAAAAATTAATTAATATTTTGCTTTCATGGAATGAAAATATCATGATCCTTTACCTCTGATAATATGCCATTTCAGATATTGTACAGGTGTCAAAGAAAGTACAGTAAAGAGAAAAAGAAAGAACTTGTAGATAGTATCCAACTAAGTAAGAGAACAACAAACCATTATCTGACCATCTCACCTGTTGACTAGATATTCCCAGTTGAGCTGTATCCAATTCCAGGCCATGGTCTTCCCATAGCTGTTATATGAGATATATCTGATGACTGTAAACACATCCTGAGTTTTAATAAGGCTTGAGTCCTTGAGCAAATCCAAATACCTAAAAGACGCCAAAAATTCAAATGAATTTTTAATGTTCACCCTTAGCTAAATTCCAATAGGACATAGCTTTCATTCTTGTCATTCAATTCTTGAGACACCAACCAACAAAGATAATTCAATATGATAAATGATAAAACACAATTTAAAATTTTCTAAGGTATTTAACTTTTTAAAAAACAACCTATGATTTTGAGGACTAATGAAATCTAAACCACAAGATCATTAAAAATTAAATTATTCTGAAAGTACTAATAAAGATCACAATCAATTTTAACTATTAATTAAAAGGTAATTGCATCTATTAAATAGAAGCACTTCATCCATTTACCTATTATTTCACTGAGGTATAAAAAAGGAAGTTAAGAAAACTATTTATAGTCTTATTTTCTATAGGATAACAGTTAATTCTTATCTTTTCTTCCACAGTGCTAGAAACAACCACTCGATGTAACCCATATGGTTAGGTTAGTTGGCTATACTGATAGTATAATACAAATATTTCCACATCAATAAATTGTGATAAAATTAATACATTTTTATTAAATTTATGCCATGGCTGTATCTCAAGGGAGTATATCAACATGCTCTAGACCATTCTAGAAACTGCATTGGAGTGGACCCCTGTATTTTTGTGCAATTTATCTTTTACTTTCTAGTTCACAAGAGTCTTGGTAAGGCATCTAAGAACTTGGTAATTTTCTCATCTGATACAATCAGCACAATGATATCTAAGTAATGGATCAATGTGATGTCTTACGGAATGTCAAGATGACCAAATTCTTGGTAGACTATCTGAGGGCAGGGAGCAGAATTGACATATGGTCCTGAGACAAGATGGTGAAGGTGTATTGTTGGCCCTGCTACGTAAAAACAGACTGTTCCTGGTAGTCCTTACAAATTGGGTATTGCATTGTAGTTTATAATTTACATTCTGTCTCTCCCATAACGTATAAGTTTCTCAAGGATAGATATAGTGTCTTACTCATTTTTAGTCCCACAATCTATATGCCTATACATAGAAAGGACACCATAAGTGTTGGTTAAATAAGTGAAGTAAACAACTCAGAAACCATAATTAAGTAAAATAATGAATTAAGGCAGAAGTTAGTTGATATGAGGCATAGGTGTAGAGTGGGAGAGGATTCATAGGTGAACTTCAAGCAGTCTTTAGACCTTCTGAGTGGAATCTAAATACACTTTATTTGTGTATGTATGCATATTCTGGCAGATACTTCTCTGCTAACAGAGACCAGTTTTGTTTTGGACCTAGGTCAAGGTATCGTTGATCCTAGGGAAGGAAGACTCCTACCTCAGCTTGCGTATCATGATTGACCAAAATCAGTCAAAGGATTTAAGTTCTTCCTAGTTATGTATGACCCAGAATGATCACTTGTGTTCTGGATTATGAAGGGAAGTGGAAATAACTGACCTCTTAATATAAAGGACAAAACCTTGGGAGAAGTAACTCTTTTGCTCCTGCCCTTCTTCCACTGAACATATATCTATAAAGACACACTGTTTGGAGCTCTGGAAGTCATGAGATATCCAACATGTTTAGGAAGGCAAAACAAAGAACCTAGGTCCTGGATGGAAATGTTGAACGACTGCACTCAACTGAAAACCGTTTACCTCTAGAATTTTATCATGTAAGATTGTATTTCTTTATTGATTAGGCCATTATTACAGCTATATTTTGTTTCTTGCAGATAAAATAATTTTAATAGATTTTCCTAGAAACATATTATAGTTCAATTAGTATCTACAAGAGGGTGTGACACATAAACCATCAAATACTATGCATAAGGTGAAGAAAACAAAGCTCCAACTTACCTTGACAAAAGAGTAACATTCTTCACTGATGCTAATCCATACAGCAGTTTTTCTTTTTCTTGAGCTAATGAAGTTTTCTGGTATTGATCAAGAGTGTAGTTCCATGAAGCCTCATTACCTGAGTTCTGCATTCCATAGCGATATACAAGAAGCCTGAGATTTACAGGAATCCTAAAAGAATAAACAGTGCTTCAGAGATTTTCATTTTTCATTTCACAGTTTAAAGTTTCTGCAAGTGAAAACATGGTGAACAGTCACCTGTCTGTCCCACTTAGCCACTGCTGAAATAGCTTGGAGGCACTGTCCAAGGCTGTTTTGTCTCCCATCTTGCACGCGAGCCCTAACACAGAGGCACGGAGTAACCTTAGAAAATAAGCACACACAAAACTGGGCCTTGAGCACTTTTCAGCACATTTTAAAACACACCAACAGATATTAAATGAATATTAATTTTTAAAATGTAAGAAATTACTTTGTGAGGTGGTTTCCAGTATCATTCCATGCCAGAAAATCTGCAATGGGCTTCACTTGATCTCTGAAGTATTTCTGAAATAAAAGGACCATGTACAATGAGTAATAATTCATTATTTATCAACACACTGTCACTTATCATAATCTACAGCTTCCCCTTTGTAATCTTTTTTCCTACTAGTTCAAAGAAATTTGGGCCTGTCCTTTGTAAAGGGATGTATTCAGTTCTTATCACATTGCAATTTTGCTTCAATCCTGAAGACAGGACTGTTTTGATTATTCTCTAGTGTTTTATAAAACTTTGGGTAAGTCCCTTTTAACTTTCACTTCTTATTTAACATTTGTAAGAAACAGAGTAACACTACATGCTTTCTGCATTAAGAAGATTACTCACGTATTGATGAAATAATGATGCTGATAACTAATATTTGTATACTGCCTTTTGATTTATGAAGGATGTTTATATGATATGATCCTCACTATCTCATTATAATAAGCAGCCAAGTGCTGACATTTCTATTGTACAAAGGAAATCAAGACTCACAAATATTAAATCATTTGTCCAAGTTCTTTCATTTACTAAGTGGAAGAGCTAGAGATCTGAATCCAGAATTTGTTTAATTACAAGTGTCTTGCCACAGTGCTGCAGAAATCACAAAGCAAAGTGTTTAGAATGGCTATCTTATAATAAAATTGCAATGTGGACAAAGCAGCAGTAAGAATAAAAAAACATGTTATATTTTGGTAAGAATAAATTCATTTTGACTTAGATAAAGCCATTAAAACTAGGATCTAGTTAATACCTATGGTTTAAAATATTGTCTATTTTAAATAAAGAATTAATTATTGCCTTCTTTGTAACACTAAAATATACCTTTAAGTGGCATGCTGAACCAGAAATACTGATACATTTCAAGGTGAAAAAATAAATGGCATCTCTTTGCTTTGAATAGTCAAGCCATTGTACTTTCCTTTGTCTTCACTTAGCAAGCAGATACGCATTTGTGTCTCCCAGGAGTTCCTTCTCTCAGAAATCTTCCTATTCTGCTAATGGCTAAACATGTACTTTCATAAAATATACCATTAACATCACCTCAATCATAGGGTATAGCTCTTTATCATCCTCAAACATGCTAATGATGTAGGTTATAGCTGGAATGACTCTCTGCCATGGTAAAAAATCCTCTTCCATTTTGAGATACTTGGTCAAGTTCAGAGCCACCTTATAATCTAGAAGTTGAGCTCTAAGAAAGGGGAAAAGAACACAGTTAATTAAAAAAACATAGATTAGTTTCTATTTAACTGAAAGAATTAGGGGATTACAGAATTCAGTGTTAATAAAAATCCTTCTATTACATGATTAAGAAAATGCATTGTTGAAGTCCAAATCAAAGAGGTTCATTCACAATGATGTGTTATACTTTCAAACATTCAATAGTAAAGAGGAAGACATAACAATAAGATGGACACCATTAAAATTATATCTTATTGAAATTATTTGCATTTGATATACAGAGGAAACATGAAAAACAGTACTTGAATCATGAATGCTTAAAACATCCCAACTGAACTTATATTTCTCATTAAAACATCTCACTTTCATATATATCCCAATAATATGACTAAATAAAAATAGACTTTGTTCTTCCAGAATAGTTGAAGCTACTATCGATATTTCAAAATTTAAATAAGCCAATTTCTTCTTCCTTAGAAGGATTCTAGAACCTTTTGAAATCACGTTCTCAGAAATATGTTATGCTTCAAATTTTAGCCTAGGTTTTATAAAGAATTTTAGATGGAAATCCTGTTTTTCCAAATTATATTTGGAAAGCTTAAATTAAAGAATACATTTTAAATTATAGAATTAGTAATACTGATACATCGAGTGCTATTATGTTTGAGGTCATTTTATAAGTGAAGAATAATGTAATTACATTTTGACTTCTCCCCTAAGAGTTTGATTAGAGAATGAACTAATATTAGAAAAACATAAGAATAAAAATCTCTGGCATCGTATAATTTTTACTGAGATATGATATAGAGTTTTCTTTTTATTTCAGAGGGCTGATTTCTACTATTCTCAGTTGCTGGTCTGATTTATAAGAATTATATTTTGGAGCATTCAGGCTCCCTTAATAAAAGTATAAATATTGAGAATATTGAAAAATGGAATGTTTTATTGAGACTGTTAAGTAAAATAATGTAGAATTTGGGGTTATTTGAATCTGGATAATTTTCTAATTTTAATAATTCTCTATTTCTGGGTGGATAGAGCAACAACTATGTCCAATTATTGTTTTCTTAGGATACTTATGAAGAACAGTTGTTGCTCTTGAGGATCAAATCAGCAAAAAGGCTGATCAAAGTTTAAGAAGAGTGATGGCTAATTTAGTCAGAGATCAAGTGGATTGCACATTTCTGGCAGGATCTTCATTACAAGGGCTAGAAGAATTGTCTAATTGGGTAGCATAAATAGAAGTAAGGAGGGAATCTGATCCTTCACAGGTTAAAGGCCCTGACTAAATAATATGTATTCAAAAGTAGAAAAATCAATGTCCTGTCTCAGTGTCATATTTTTCCAGCACTCTTGATGGCTATGCAATAGTTCCACTTCAGTACCACCTGTTTTCTTTGTCTGAGTCATGTGGGCAGAACACTGGACTGGGAGTGAATTTTTGATGCTTGATATTACAGAAGATAATATTTTGAGAATTAAGCTGATGCACTTTTCATTTCCCACAAATGATGTTACTCTGTAGCTCTTACCTGCAGAATAAATGGCATTTGATACTTCAGAGGAAAAGCAGGATCATTTAGAATCATGATTCTCAAATGTTAGCATATATTAGCAACACTGGGAAGGTGGTTAAATCACACATCCTCTTGGGCCCCATTCCCAGAATTTCTGATTCAATGGGTCTGGAGTAGGGCCTAATAATTTGCATTTCTCACAGGTTGCTAGGCAATGCTGACATTGCAAGGACTACTTGTGAAGAGCTGTTATTTCAGAACAAAGACATCTGTAGTGCCCCTCCCAGATCTCTTTACAGCACTATGTTGGCTCGCAGCTGCCACCTTCTTCAGAGAATAGCCCTTAGCCAAATATTAATACATCCATCTTGCCTAAGAGGTTACACAACCACACTCCTGACTCAAGAATGCAACAACCAGCCTGGGTCCCTTAAGTTGGACCCATTTTGCGGTACAATTTATAGCTTCCTACTAGAATGCGACAGAGCTAGACTCCAGAAGAGACCCTATTGTTGCTCAGCTTTTTCCCCTTGCCCCATTCTGCTTCTTGCACTCCCTATCTCAGGAGAGTACTATCTCAATAACCCCTATTTCAGACTCTGCTTCTAGGGAACTCCACCTAAGACAGCATTCTTATTCAATGTTGAGTCTCAAGTTCCATTTCTTTTTAAAGGCGTAGCTAATAGGAGTTCTGAAAGCCAGGCTTGATTGAGAATTTTCTTTATTAAAAAATCTTCCACTTCTACAGTGAGAACCCAGGCTAAGGGACTAAAACCAG
The DNA here is from genome assembly GCA_004026885.1 of Lyroderma lyra. Classification (NCBI taxonomy): domain Eukaryota; kingdom Metazoa; phylum Chordata; class Mammalia; order Chiroptera; family Megadermatidae; genus Lyroderma; species Lyroderma lyra. The sequence continues at coordinate 32,014 of PVJL010004220.1, forward strand.
AAGAGTTTTCCTGTATTTCATAGTGGAGAGGGGATGGAGGGTACAACTTAAAGAAAGTTCCCACCAAACTGGATGGAGAAGAAGAGTAAAAAGGTCCTATGAAGGCATTCCTGCTCTCCTATCGTGGGCGGAGGCACGCAGGAAGTTTGGGGAATCTTGTAACCCAAGGTTTGCTATTGCTGCCCTGGATGTGACCTGGAAAGACTGCACAGTCCTTCTCAGAGAAGCCTGGGTTAAGCACTTTGTCTTGTTAAACATGGCCCCTGAATGCCTGAGAGAGGTGCCCCGATGGATGGAACTGACCTCACATGCTCATGTTCAGCAAAACCTTCAGGTGGGGCGGGGAGTTTGGGAAAGTGCTCATATGTTTGGTCTGTCACAATTTACTTGCCAGTGAAATTCAGATTTCTGGCTTAAAAAGTCTCTTTGCAATCAACTAGATCCCTTTCGACCTTTTCCCCATTTCCCTACTTTTCCCACGATGAAGTGGGAAAGTCACTTATCCAGTTCTGTGTTTTCCTCTGCTTACCTCTGCCAACACCTATAAAATGGGGTACCTAGAGGGCTGTAATCGTGGCATGGCTGATGTCCACCTGGGGGCTTTTATCTGCTAACCTGGCCCCCACCTTGGATATTGTTGGAGCCACTGTTCCTTGAAGCCTGGCTGAAATTCTATGTGTATCATTAGCTTAGGTGGTCTTCTAAACTGTCCTCTCCGCCATTCTTCCCTCACCCTGTGCCCGCCTATGGGCTTGTTAGCCAGCAGCCTCCACTTAACCTTACGTGATTTTTCACCCCGTCCTGACTTGAACACACAGTGGGCTGCAGAGCACAATATAAGCTATTGAAAAGGATAAAACCTACTATAACAGGTGTACAACAAAGGATTATTTCTGCCTTAGTTTTGGCAAGGCCCCCAAACCAAACCCCTGGGCCTATACTCCAAAGTAAGATCAGGCCCACCACATTGGGACTAACGTGGTCAGAAGTAACTTCTGTGACCCTTAGCTGGTGACCTACCACCATCCTAATAAAGAGGTTGAAGCCCCTAAGGCGGAGACAGTGATATTTTAGAAGAGGGCTTTCTGTGTACTGTGGGAGTGCTGTCAGTGTACTGTGAGCGCCTTTCCCCTCACATCAAGCCTAGGGAAGGGAACTTTAAATGAGACCACTCGAAAAATTGTACCTTTGTATCCTGGAGCCTGGAGACATAGTGGCCTGGTGTCTGACACCTCAAGAAATCTAGAGGATGAGAGGCTGTGGTTGGCTAGGGCTGTGACCTTGGAGTGAAGACATGGGACTCCAAGCAAACGATACATGAATACTTGCTAAGGACCGGAAGTAGGCCAGAGGTGTTTGCTTGCTTCTCAAGGCAACTGCAAGAGAAACGCCCTTGGTCTTGGAATGGGTGTGAGCAGCAAAAGCACCATGAAAATGCCACACAAGGAAGACTCAGTGTTAATTATTTACAAGGTCAGAGAGGACCCAAAATAGACAGCAGGTCAGGATTTTTCCTCTCTTCATCTGCTCTCCTTGCTTTAAGGCTGGAGGCTTCAGAGGCAGCATAATGAGTGAGAATAGTAGAAGTTCTGCACAGGGAAATGAAGAGGAAATCAAGCACGTCGTTCCCACTGCAGGTGGCCAGTTGGCAGCTGGCCTGACTTGGAGACTGGGAGAAAGTTTAAATGAAGGTGAAAACTTTGATGATCTCACTGGGCAGGGCATATAATCGAACAAAGTCTGTTTGCAGGACTCAAAGTGACTGGGTGATTTCTTTTACTCCTTATCTCAACAAATGTGTCCAACTGGATATTCATTCCATCCAAGGCAGTTAAATGTACTAGCTCCTCTAATTTGGGGATTAAGAATACATTTATTTTTAGATGCCCCCTTTTAGGCCTGCTTGTCAACATAATAGTTGTATTTCTTTTTGAACATCTGAGTAGAACTGTATAAATTCTAATTCTACCACAGGCACTTACCTATCTAACTACACATTTCTCCTTTTTTTTCCCTTTAAAGTTTCAGAGCGATCTGGACTCATCTCTAACCGACATTGGTGGAGTCTGATCCTCTCTGAGTCCCATTTTTCTCATGTGTTGCAGAAAGAAATGGGATGATAGCTCAATAGTTAAGGGTATTTTACAGATTGGTAGTTGTGTGGTTCTACATATTTTTTGGTTTTCACATTTGTTTCCCTTTCTTGCTTTCTGCAGCTCTTCAGATTTTTAGTGAGCCTCTGCCCAAGGAGCTCAGCAAACTGGAAAAAGTCTTTCACTGTGTGAGTTTTTTGTTTTATACAATAGTTCCTCAGGAATAACTCTTCATGAGGCTTTCACTTCTTAAAGCAAAAAGAGCTGTGTGCATTGCGTTGGGATAGAAATTAAGCAATAGAAGTATTACAGTTCTGTGTAATTTTTAACGGCTAGGATACTGAACTGTGCAAAAGGTTATTATGCATTCACAGGACCATTTTCCTGAAAAAAATTCTAACTGGTTCTATTATGTTTTAAAATATTGATCATCTTTCACCACTTAATTTCCCAGGTGTATACAGTGCTGGTACAGAGTAGGTACTCAATTAATATTTATCAAATTACTGACTTACATACTGTAATATAATAAAAATGCAGTCATCCCCCCTTATCTGCAGGTAATATGTTACAAGTCCCCCGATGGATGCCTGAAACTGTGAGAGTACCAAACCCTACATAGTCTGGTTTCCCTAGGCATACATACTGTGATAAAGTTTAATTTGCAAATTAGGGACAACATGAGGTTGATAACAATATATAAAAAATAGAACAATTATAACAATATACTGTAATAAAAGTTATGTGAATGTGGCATTATTAAGTAAAATAAGGGTTACGTGAATACAAGCACCGTGATACCGCAACAGTTGATCTGATAACTCAAACAGCTACTAAGTGACTCATGGGCAGGGAGCACATACAAGGTGGAGATACTGGACAAAGGGATAATTCACCTCCTAGCTCATGGAGCAGGACCATGGGAGATTTCCCCACACTACATAGAATGGCAAGTAATTTAAAACCTATGGATAGTGTTTCATTTCTGTCACTTTCTATCTAATATTTTCAGACTGCAATTGACTCCAGATGACTGAAACCACAGAAAGCAAAGATGCAAATAAGGAGAGATGACTTTAATTAACCTGCTATGTGTACAGGAGATTCACTAAAGGGAATCTTATTGTGTAGTCCCTACAAAGGGAATCTAGATTACAAATGCAAAAGAGTTTTCTTGATGCTTCTTTGATGCTACTAGTCAATGGTGGATGCATTTTTGTCAAGGATACAATGTCTTGAGCACTCGTTATGGGCCAGATAATGTTTTGAGTGTTTTATGTGCATAACCTCATTTATTCCTCATGAAACTTGTAACATCATCTCCCATTTATGAATAAGGAAATTGAGCCAGAGAGCAGTTAAGAAACTTACTCAAGGTTATACAGAACCAGGATTTTAATCTGGTTTGAGAACCTGCTTTTTAACCCTATAAATTACCTCTGTAAATAATGTCGAGAAGGCTTTCTGACTTCCAGTGGCCTACCTAGGAAGTCTGTGTAAAGTTGTTCTGCCATGCCTTTAGTGCTGTTACTTTATCATTCCAGCGATGTATTCAGCTCATATTTAATGAGCATCTATAATGGGCCAGGCACAGTTAGAAGCCATGCTGTGGGTGCTTACTCTCATGAAACTTACAGTTTGGTGGGTGAGATGGACCGTTAATAAGCAATGACAATATAATATTGTGGGGAAATAGAGGGTCCCATTAAAAAGATACCTAACCCAGAGAAGGGGCCATTGGAGTCTTCCTGAGGAAGTAGCATCTCATTGTCAGTACATTGCTCATATCTAGAATGAGGCCACTACAAGACAGCAAAACAAGTCATCTGTGGCACTAGTCCCTATAGAAGTGCCAGAAATTCAACAAGTAACAGTTGAATTACTGGTGTTAGACTACCTGATAGAAAACCTATGGTCACTACTCCTCCATTCCCCAAATCTACATTGATTCTTTTTTTAAGTTTAGGTTACCTTCAGGCCATGTGGAAAAAATAGTCAAATTTCCTAAATGGAATATTAATTCTTATCTATCTTTAGCGCTCCATGTGTTATTCTTCTTATTCCAATGACCTGAACAAGATTTGATGACTCTAACCATAAAAATCGTATAATAGGCTTTGACTCACAAAACTGAGTTCGTGAAGCACACTGTTTGTCTTTTTATTAAATCAAATTATAAAGGTGCACTTTTTAAGTACTTGTAAATGTCACTCCTAATTAGCCCAAGGATTCTGATATAGACAAGCCCCAGTTAAAGTCAATAGGGTAGGTGGATTTGTGTGTGTATGTTAAGGGCTAGTGTCAATATTTTGGCTATGAGTTTCATTGAGCTTTAAAAAAGAGTTAGGAAAACAGAGTGACTTTAGATAGTTTAAATTAATTCATTCTTAAATTTTGTTGTAATTCATTAAAAAAAATTTTATGACAAAATCCACACTACTTTAAATGATCTATTTCATTTCAAAACCCACCTTGCCAAGGCAAAAGCATCATCAATAAAACTTGCACGATCAGCCGAAGAAAAGACCTGCGAAGAGAAAGGAAAAGAAGTAAGATTCTTAAGCAAAGTGTATTGGAATAATAAATATCATTGAGATGGTCTTAGAACAAAAATAAAGCCAATCAGCCATTACTACTCTTACCTTGTGGTTGGAGGAAAGACTGGTAGCTATCCAGTACCAAGTGGGTACTTCATAATTTACACGATAAAACCCAATATGATCTGGGTTTATTTTGAGAAAAACATTTCCACCAGGATTAGAAGAGTTCAAAGTGATTCCTGTGGTAGTAAATAAACACTAATGAGAAACATATTTGCATATACTGTAAACACAAAGAAATTAGACCCAGAGGGTAAAAAGAAAAGAAATATTAGCTCAAAGAGTCAAGTTCAATTTAGATCCAAAACCCCAAAGCCTAATTCTTATTTAGTTGCCCAACTTTAGAAGGTCCCTATAGTGCATGAGCTGAAAAAAATAATATAAATAAGTGTCCTGTAACTTGTGACTTGTATTTATACAAGCTTCTTACTGGCAGAAGCTGGCCAAATGGGCAAAATAATTTCGTGCTATCATTCCTTCCATAAAAGAAAACAATGCCTAAAAGCAGAGAAGCCCATGATTTCTGGGGAACATTCATGTATTCCTAATCATGAAGGATTAATTACACAAAGAATATTCAGTGAGGCAGCCTGGGAAGAGGACAAAAATGTAAACGTTTAAGAGAAGATTTTGTTTATTAAAATCAACATTCGAATTGATGGAAATGGCTATTGCTAAGCAGAATAATGATTTGACAATCAGTAATGCTTTTAAAATGTCAAGAAGGCTTGTGGTAGAGCTGAAATCCAAACACAACATTCTTGATTTTATAATCCATTTCTTACTTGCGCTTCCAATTTTATTTATCTTTGTAAAGTCTTATACTTCCGTATTTCGGTTGATTACATCAATGGTTTTTCATAATGGATTTACCAAATTAACTTTCTTTCTAAAGTAGCATCCACTATTTACATAAGGCTCTAGTAAATAGATTTTAGAAGCTCAAGATTGAAGAAACAGAGACGTGTTTTAGGTTAAAAAAAAAAAAAGCCTTTAAAATAATAGATACGCTCTGACATGACTAGATTTGTCAGGACTATTACAGTTTTTAATTTATACATTCTTTTGTTTGCATAGACAATTTAAATAAGGGTGTAGGAAAACTTAGCATAATTGAGGAATTGCAAATAGTTTAATGTAGTGACAGTAAAGGGTGTGATAGGAGATGAGGCTGAATTAAGGGCTGGGGCCTCAGTGTAAAGAACCACATGCCATGTTAACGAATGCATCTTCTGTTAAGATTTTTTTAAATTAAATTTATTGGGGTGACATTGGTTACTAAAATTATATAGGTACTGCATTGCGTTCACCACCCCAAATCAGATCTCTTTGTGTCCCCCTTTACTCTCTTCTACCTGCCTGATCTCTTCCTCCCCTCTGGTCACCACTAAACTGTTGTCTGTGTCCATGAGTTTTGGTTTGTTTTCTTCATTTGATGCTTTCAGTTTTATACCCCACTTGAGTGAAATCACAGTGCTCAAGTTTTTCCATCTGATTTATTTCACTTAGCATGATGTTCTCAAGATCCATCCATGTTGTCATAAATGGCAGTGTTTCATCTTTTCTCATGGATGATTAATATTCTATTGTATATGTGTACCACATCTTTATCCCATCATCTATTGAAGGACATTTTGGTTGTTTCCACAATGACTATTTTTAAGCAGGGAAACAACATACTCAAGTCTGTTTTCTAGAAAGATAATTTTGATAGCTGTATGGGAGACATACTGGGAGATTATAGAGTCCACTGGATTAATCTAGGGCAAGAGAAAATGAGGTCTTTACACTAACATGGAAATGATAGAAATAGAAAGGAGATGATGTATTCAAGAGACACATCACAGGTAAAATGAACACAGCTCTTTTTCTGTCTTGATGTGGATGCTTAGAGAAGGGGAAAATGGCTTGCATGATTGAATGAATAATGGGATTGCCATTAGAGAATAGAGGGAAATGAGTCAGTTTGGAAGGAAAGATGATTTAAATTTTGGAAATGTTTGCAAGATTTGGAAGATATCCAGGACACAGTAGTTTTTCATAATATATTTGTACGCTCTTCAGCAAGACAATATGTTTCTTTAGGACTTTTCAGAGTAGGTACTTGACAAATTATAAACCTTTGCCTCACTCATGTAGTATTTATCTTTCTTTGTCATTCTCCCATGGACAAGTTGTTAAAAGAAGCTAATCTTTTGGCAACTGTGCACTTTGAATGTTTGTATCAGGAGAAGAGCCTCTTGCTAAGAACTGAGCCATGTGTTACAGGAAAAAGAGCATGAACTTTAGAATCTGACAGATCTAGGATAAAAATCCTTGCTCTGTGACTTACTAGCTGTTTGATGTTGGCCAAATCACTTGACCTCTCTGTGTCCCAGTTCGCCATGAGGGAAATAGGGATAAAAATCCCTTAAGGGCTGTTATGAAGATTGAATGAGATAACATAGGTAGTGTTGGGCCCACAGTTATGTGTCCAACAGATGGTAGCTATCCTCATTATTATAAAGGGATATGCCGCCAGTTCTATAAATAGCAAAGCAAATATAAATAACGTTGAGAAGTTCCTTGGCAATCCATCTAAATACTACAGTATTTTAGTGTGCTTTATATATACCTAGTTAAGCCTGTCTAGAGTTACTGTGATTTTTCTCACTTTATAGATGAGGAAGTTGAAATCCAGGAAATTATAGTTAGAGACTTTCCAAGTTAGAGACTTTTCATGCTACTTTCAGAACAGTTGTCAATGGCAAAATACTGTTGAGTTGTTCAGTTACATAATAAAGTAAGAAGGACTAAAATACTGATGCCTATTCCAGGTGGTGCATAGAAGTAACACTATGTTTGTATCAATAAACACAATGGAACCTTACCGTTTTTATGATTAGTAATCATTTTCATTTGAAATTATATTGTAAACACTTTGTAATTTTGTTTCATATATATGAAATGGGAATTTAATACCCTATCACTCAATTTATAAATTCCATTTTTTGTTTCTTGCTAATTTTATGCACAAAAATGTTGAATAAATTATTTCTGGGTAGGTGCTCTTTCTAGAAACTTATTATTTTTTCTTCCATTATTTTTCTAGGTGGTAGAGAAGATGAATAATTTTTGAAATTTCATCTAGAGGCTATTTAATTTCAACCCAAATCAATTTCAGTAACAGCACACATAATAGTTCTTTAATATATGTGTTGTATAAATAATTATAACAGACATTAGACAATGTATGATAGTTTGAATTTCTAGAGAATGAAACACTTTTCTTTGGTGATTAAAAACTCTGTGTTATATTAACACTTACATGAATTACTTTTCAGTGTAAAATGACAGCTTATATCTCATTAAATTTTGTGTATCACTTAACAGTAAAACAGTTGAAAGACACAAGGGTAGTACTTTTTATTAATGATACACAAATTATACTTGGATGCACTATTAGGATTTGAGGTCAAGGAAGAAAATTTCAATCTCTGAAACTAAGACTAACAAGCAACATTGTAAAATGAATTGGTTATTCATGTTTGGTAGTATTTTCAACAAATTATGTACTGAAGAAAGTATTAATGATTGTGTCCCTCCTAAATCTCAGCACATGGCCTAGAGAATTTCCCAGAAAAGAAAGGTGTCATATGAATATATAATGCATAATTAACAGAAATCTGGAAAAATGCAACCTGACTGTCATGATGAAGTATTACCATTGGCGGTGGTTTTGGTGGTTGGGAAGAAATAATTGCAAAGGAGAGTTAGATAGGCAAGTTCTGTCAATGTGTCTCCAGTCTGCCACAGAAACAGGAGCCCAGGTAAGCTGGTACATATGTTCTAGATCTTTTGACAGATCTGCTCCTATAGTGAACAAGGTGCCAGAGACCTGTTAATTATTTGTCACACTGTTCCCTTTTCCTCCTGGAGACACAGCTACACTGTATTTATTGGCCTCCCTTATATTTAGGTGGCAATATATGATTGAAAACTGGCCATAAATGTGGACAAAAGTAGTAAGTGCTCTTCTAGGCCTGGCCCCTCCATTATTTTCCTTTATCTTCTGACAAGATGCAAAAAGATCCAGTAGAGGAGTCTAGGATCCAGGGGTTAGTGAGGCCATAAAAAGAAAGACAGGATTTCTAAGTAATTATTTGGGGGAGAGCAACCTAGGATAGATGGCAGGTCAAGGACACTTCCATTAGACTGTTGCATGAACAGGAAATTTTTATGGTATAGAACCACTACTGATGACCTCTAAATGAAATCATTAGACTCTTCTAGTAATACAATATATAAGGCTATCATAGCTTGCTGACATCTTTAAAATAATTTATCTACCTTAACTCTATCTTTGCCCTCATTAAGTGAACTTTCTTCCTGGAAAGAGATCATTTAATTAGCTGACGTGAGTATTGTGGTTCTCCTTGGTCAGCATATTTTTATTTGTGTAAATGAACAAATTAGCATTCTCACATCTTCGGTTTACGTGAAGAAATACTCAAAGACTTGGTCGGCCAGGGCTGAGCTAATGAAACCTAGCTTCTGAACCTGCAAAATGGAATCTACAATGACCCAATCAAAATTCAAACATTTCATGAGGCTTGGCTTGAAAAAATGAAGAATTTCTCACTCTCTGTTATTAAATAACATATTTCAATAATTATTTTGATATGAAATATTTAAATATATTATCAAAATTTAGTAATAGTCTACGTATATGGTAGTCAGAATTGTCTATGTAAACAATCTAGAATGAATCCTCAAATCTAAGAGTTATGAAGACAGTCATCATAAAGTCTGTACCCTTTCCTATGCTCTACACCCTCTCCTAGACCCTATGTGTTTACGAAGGCCTATTTTAAAATATTATGTTTCAGCAAAATTGGTTACACAAGTACAATATTGCATGATATTGTTGAATTTTTCTAAATGTTCAGCAGATTAAAAACAAAAAGGTGTTATACTACTAAATGCAGATGCACTGACAATAGCCAAAATAGTAGCTGACATTAAAGATAGAGGCATGATTAAAGCACACACAGATAACCTCTGAAAGCACAGCAGTACGCAGGCAACTATACCTTCACTAAGTCTTAGGATGTGCCCAGCACCTTGCTTGAAATAGAATGGGCAAGGGATAAGGAGTATGATATGTAGTTTGTATCTTCAAGGAACTTATAATTTACTTGTAAAAGAAAAGACAGAGCATATTAAGCTTAAACAACACTGATGCTGTGTCAAATATAAAGTAATAATACTAGGAATAAGGATGAATGAAACTGACAGTATAACATACACTATAGATGTCAGGAGGAGGAGTTTTTTCAGGGCAAATTAGAATGGCCAGTGATAAAGATCCTTTTCCTTTCTTATAAATTACATGTTCAATTTTGTTTAACATTTAAAATATTATGTACACTATGTAAATCTTGCCAACAGATGTCATCCCAAAAAGTCTATCAATAAGAATGAATTTAAAAAATAAAATAAAATATTATGTACAATACAAGTGTAAATAAAAGACCCTGGGGGAAGTCACATCATTGCCTGGGAAATTTCTAACTGATGAATCATCAAAGAAACCTAGAGGAGGGAGGGAAGGCTGGTAACCTGAGCTGACTGCCCATTCGGTACACTCAAGACTTGACGGTCATCTGTGCTCTGAACTGAGAGCTGAAGATGTCCCCAAACAGGAAACAGGAACTTAGTGCATTGCCTAAGAATGGAGTGGGCACTTTGAAGTAGGAAAGGATGCCTCTGGCTAAGTGACCAGTCATGATGCTGAAGTTTCAGATAAAAATAAATTTGTCATCAAAGCTTTGTGGACATTAGAGCTCATTCATTCATTCAATCACTAAGCAATTACTAGGATCTGCAGGTGACATAGAACAATGGCAACAACAACAAAAATAAGATCCATTTCCTCAAAGAATATTCTATGAGGAGGGGAAAGATAGTTACAGCAAGAACAAAAAAGTGTTAACTATGACAGAGGGACAGACAGATTGTTGCTGGAAGAGCACTCAGCTCCCTCACTTTGCATACCATACTAGCATACTCTGTCCAGGGCACAATTTCTGTCTATACTCAGTCAAGCTTATCACCCATTTAAACTCTACTTTGAGCCCCACTAACTCTGACTCTAGATGTCTTTTTCTTTAGTAACCTTCCCTGAACCCCAAATCTGGGCCACTGCTTTTTCAATGAGCGCCCTTGGCTTATCACATCAGGCACTCACGACGCAGTATTGTACTTGCCTGCTGACCCATCAGCACCCTTGCTATACAGTAAATGCCATAGAATAAGGACTGCTTTTTACCCCTCAGTACTGTCTCTACACCAACCCCCATATCTGGCACATAAGTTAGTTCTCAATACGCACTTGTTTTGAAAGAACCAATTAACTATTTCATTAATTAGGGATTAAATTCATTATTCAAATATTCTGCCTACTATGTACATAATACACTTAAGAAAAAATGTTTATTGTTGCTAATTCTTGAAATTTATTTTATGAAGCACTTGAATAAGCTTTGGTTATCTGGAAATTCACTTGTTTGGAAAGCTCACTCCATGAAAATGCTGGGTAAATTGCGTTAGTGCAGATGAAACAGCCATGTTTTTAAATTTGTAAACAGCAAATCAAGCAGCTTCCTATGAACCAGTGGTGATCAATGGGGGGAAACATGTAGCCATAGTTAAACTAAATCCCTGAAAACTTCCCCATGTAATCCTAACCTCATCACACCTTTAATCAGGGCTTTCACACATTTTTAAAGGTGTCTCTCTTCTATATTCTCCATTTTCCTTTGGCAAATGTGCTTATGAATAAGAGATGGTCAAAGATTGATTGGAAAAGATGAAGCTTGGTACTCAAACACAACATAATCATATAAAATACCAAGACAAAATGGCATTGACTTGAGAATTCTGGAAGAATTCAGTAGAACTGTTGCCCACAATAATTAAAATAATTGTTAGCATAAATGACCAGAAGAAAGTGGTCTTACCCTAACAATAGCAAGGTTGGTAGGAATTATAATAAAAATAAAAAATCACAAAAGAGTTTATAATGAAAGTGAAAATCCCCAAAGGTGAAAAAAGAAAAAAAAACTCCTGGATCTATGCAAAACTTTGTACACAAATGTTTAGCAGCATTATTCATAATAGCCAAAAGGCAGAAACAATCCAAATGCCCACCAACTGATGAATAGATAAACAAAAGGTAGTATATCAATATGATGTGAATATAATTTGGCAATAAAAAGGAATGAAATACTGACACATGCTACAGGACTTCAAGTACCCTGAAGACACTATGCTAAGTGAGAGAAGCCAGTCACAAAATACTGCATATATTGTTCTTTCTATATGAATATCCAGAACAGACAAAGCCATGCAGACAGAAAGTAGATTGGCATGGTGGTTAGGGCTAGGGGTACGGGAAGATAGAGGAGTTAACAACTAAAGGGTATGGAGTTGAGGTGATTAAAATGCTCTGAAATTGGCTATGGTGATGGTTATACAAATCTGTAAATATAAAAACCACTGGACTATAAACTTTAAATGGGTGAATTGTATATCATGTGACTCAGATCTCAATAAAGCTGTTCAAAAAAACAATCCACTAGAACTAAGATAACACTTCATTTGCTAGGGGAAATATTACCTAATTAGTATTTTAGAATATTTTCCAGGAGCAAATAGATGTATGTAAATAAAAGATGGATCATCTACTTTTATCCTTAAGAAGCCATAAGTGAAAGTTCATGCTCAATGTTATTCTGAAACCAAGTCCTCGAAGAACAGTCTCATCTTAGATAAGAAATGGTTTTTAAGCACACAAGTATAGTGGCAAAAGTACAAAAAGCAGGATTCTTCTGGGATGGGTACTAAAACATGCCTTATTTATTATTATTATTATTTTTTTGGTGATTTGAAGCAGAGAACCTGTGATAAGCTCTTATTTATTTTATATAACTAAATTTTTTAAGAAAGAAAAAGACAAATCAATGAAGAAAGAATCCAGAAATATTTTTAAAATCAACTTAAGTGAGCAGAACAGTCACAGCTAAATTTAACCCAGATAAGTGCCAATTAATTCATTTAGAGAGATGGATGAGTGGATGGATGGATATAGATACAGATAGTGCCTTGAGCTATTGGTAACAATTTATAACTTAGAAGAGATAATTTGGAGTAATTAAAGATTTTAATATGCTGACTTGGGAAAATGATAGGTCTAATTTAATGACAGCATTTATAAAAGCAGGTTTCTCACATAACATTTTAAGATATTCAACTGTTTACTAATCTGAGGAAAGGAAGACAGGTGGAAGGAAAGAAAGATGGATGGAAGGAAAGGAGGGAGGGAGGGAGTTTGGAAAGACAGGAAGAAAATCTGTAGATGGATCTTCCAGTGGTTGGGTATGTGACCCTTCTCCTTTAGATATGGGTATTTATTACCATGTCAGTCTTGGTAAATCATTCAAAAGAGAATCTCAAGGTAGAAAATTCCATTGTTGCAGATTAGCATTTGTACTCATCAATATATTGTTGAAGGTATCTCTTTTAGCTGAAATTTGCATCATAAGTTCCAGATTTGCTATTATTCATTACATTTATATTAGTTTAATGTGGCATATTAATGCAAAGAAGAAGAAATAAATTAACTGATGATATTTACCTCCTGTTTCTGACCTATTGTAGAATGTAATACTTGACACATTATCTTCAGTCCATTTAACTGGAATATTCCATGTGTAACTAAAGTTTTTTAAAAAGAAAAATTTCACTTTTATTACTAAAAAAAACATATCCAAAGTAAAATTAACTAAAAAGCAACAGATAATCATATTTTCCTCATAAGTGATCATCCAGTGTGTATTCAGTTAATACAGTTAACACAACACTCTTTAGTGATGAAGATAGGCCATGTAACTGCTTGCAATTCCTATAAATCTTTAAAATTTTTACAAATCTTTCAAATTCTAAACATCTTTAAAAATCTTTACAACTTTGTATCAAAAAATTGGCTGAGGATGAAGAAGATTATTTAAATAAAAGGCATTAAGTCTTCAGAACAAAGATATTGCATAAATATAACATATAATAATACTCAGGTGCTAAAAAATGTACACACGTTTTTGAGAGATGTTGTCTATGTATTACTTTTTGAAGTTGAATTGAATTACAGTAGCACGGTGTAGTATGACATTCTCTCAAAAGATGGCATTAATCAAATGAATGCTAGTGTCACCATGCGACAGGCAGGACAGTCAAAGAGAATGGTAGAAGCATGGTTGTTGTTCAAGGAGCACAAGACCATTTTGAAGTGGTATTTGAAATTTGAGAATGTTGTTTTGAGTTTCCCCCAGGTTCTCCTGACTTAACATCCCTTGACTTCTACCTGTGGGGGACCTTAGAGGACGTGGTGTACCATAGAAAACCGGCTACACTGGTGATACTTCGGGAAGAAATTGAAACGGCAAGTGGACACTGCTCAGCGTTGCTCAAGCAGTAGTTGACCACAATCAGAAGTGTCTGGGTGCTGATGGTAGCCACTTCGAGCACCTCTTGTAATTGCAGACGTCAAATGTGACCTATATTCACTTTTTGTTATCGGTATGTAGTGAGTATTACAAATTAATATAGTTTTTTTCCTTTCATAAAATGCATATGCATTTTTGGCAGCCTCTGTATTGAGCGAGCATTCACACATACACTTGCACATACTCTAATATGCTAAAGTTTCTATGAATGAACACAAAGAATTTTTAGAATTCAGAAGACAATCTTAAAACCCTATAAAGGAAATAACACATTTTATAAACTGTATTAAATTTATGCCACCATTGTCTCTTAAAGTTTCTCATGCTCTTTGTCACATGATTTAGAATCATGTGAACTGATGTGCTGCAAGGAAACACCACCAGGCAAGCATGTCTCAGGGGTAGGTGGTGTTTTCTTTAGCTACTTAGTATTTTCTTATGATGCAGGGGGAGGAGGTTAACTGTGTATTTTGAAACAATATAGATTTAACATTTTAGTCTTGAAAGCTCATAAAAGAAGTCTTAAATGTCTTTTTGTTTGTTCTCCTACCGTCTCCTATCAGTAAGAAAATACAGGAGACCTACGGAGAAGAGGAATTTGCTTTTAGGTTTGGGTTTCAATTCAAGGTTGGCCATGTGTTCCTTCACCTTTGATAGTTCAAGTCCCGAACAGAGAATGGGAGAATGATGTTTCCCCTTTTCAAGACATAATACAATTTATGTAATTCAGAGAGAATATATTTGGCATAAAATAATTGTGATGCCATTTCAATATCGTTTATAAAATGTGTTATTTCCTTCTACATGAAAGACGTAATCCTTTGTTTTATAACTACTGAAATGTTTTATAGGATTGAGTTTTTACTAGCTCTCTTGGAGGATTTTATTGCAGTTGAATGTTTTTGGCTTTGAGTTTCACAGAACCAATACATGAATTACGTTGGGGCCTGTAGCAGACATCTTCAGTGCTCCACCCTATCCCCTTGAGTCTCCTTGTCACTTTTCTGCACCCCAGAATCCACTGGGCTTTCCCTGCCAGTAGACAAATAGAACAAATAGATTGACTTTAGGATGAGCAATCACTAAAAATCATGTATCTTTGAATCTAAATGAGACACAAACAGTATCTGAAGATAGAAACTAAAGAAAATATTATGAAAAAGTATAAATGTTAATATAGTCCCATGTCCTAAATCTTGATGAATACAATTTAAAGATGTATTATGACTGATGACATATTTAGTTCACTTGGCAATAAAATATTTGTTTGTGTGAAGAGGAACCCATAACCAAGGAAAATATTTTTAAAATTCCCTCAGTTTAAAAATAATGTTGATGGTCTTCAGCTCAATAAATCAGTGGGTACATCGGATAAAAAGGAGCAATTACTGTGACACTTTCCCTATACAAGTTTGTTTCTTAGGAGATAAATATGTATTTTTTAATTTTAATAATGAAAGGCTGTTAAATAGCAGTGTTAAATATGGGTAATCTAATGTACTAAAACACAAAACAGTAACTATAAAACAAATATTTTCTAGTTAACAGGACAGTTACAGAAATTACGATGTTGATTTTTGTAACTGAATTATCACCTGATAACAACTCACCTCTGTGTTTCAATTCATTCCTATATTACAGAGGAAGGACTGAAAAACATAGATGTTCTCACCATTTTAAACGTTGCTTTCCAAAATAAAGAAAAAATAAAGCAGTAGATACAGACATTCCCTGACTGATCTCATTTGGTCTAGGAACTCAAATTTTCCTTGCTTTTGGCATGAACTATTAATTTTTAGAACTTGGATTACAACAAGGTGTCCAGGTTCTCTGAATTGCCTTAACGTCAGGAGAACTGACTATCTGAGAATTCCAGGAGTGGCTGGTGGTACACAAGCCTCCACAGGGGAGCACCACTGGCTTTCCTGACACTTCTCTGGTTCAGGTGCTAACCAGTATCTGGGAAGTAATTAATTTAATAATTCTCAATGTTCATCGTTCTCTCAGGCCTTGGACAGAAAGTATTCTGGCTATTTGAATTTTTGTAAACACCCAGGTATGCTTGCTGTTAGTGTGACTTAATTCCCAAAGCTCTGAATCAGAAGCCAAAAAACAGGTTCTGTTACCTTCCGCACGAAGTATGTAACACAAAGTCAGTCTATAAAGACACACCCCTCGGCGGTGGCCACCCTCCCAGTGCAGCCGATGCACTCCATCATCTCTAACTTGGTCCTTTTCTGCAGTATCGTCCTACTCAGGGCTCCCTGTCTCACTTTTGCCCTCTGATCTGTTCTGCAGAGGGCAGTCAGAGGAGGACTTCTAAAAATGTAGACAGGATCCTGCCAATTCTGTCCTTATAGTCCTTGAATTTACACACGGTTGTTCAAAATCTTTAAGATGGTCTCCAGGCCCGGCCCCGCCTTCCTCTCCAACTTCGTCTCCCACTGCTTTTCCCAGTGCCTCTCTGCTGCCCAGTTTTTTTGGAGCCAGACTACCTGTGTTCAAATCAAGGCTCTGTCACGACCTGCTTGCTGTGTAACTTCGAATAAGTTACTTAATCATTTTCTGCCTCCATTTCCCCATCTGTTAAACAATAAAACACTAAAGAGATTTAAATAGTGCCAGCTACTTAGTAAATGCCCAATGGGAGTTGCGTATTATACATATAATGCTCCTTTTTAACTCTGGAATCCTTGTAGTTTCTGTTTTGAATGTCCCTGATGATCCAACTTCTACACCAATTTTTTCAGCTTCAGTATCACTTCCTCAAGAAAGAAGCCCTCTGTAAGCCTCCCTGCTGCACTGCACCTCCTGACCTACCCATTAACTCAGGCTCAGCCTATCGGTGGACACTTACGACAGGAGAGAATAATTATTGTGAAACTTTCAAATGGAAACTTGTTTCGTAAGAGAGAAATACTTTTAAATTTTAATATCGAAAGGCTCCAGCAGTATTAAATTTGGTCAATCTAATTTGCTAGAACTTAAAGCAATAACTATAAAGAAAGCAGATCATAGTTATTAAATGAAACACTTTCTCAAGACATCTTCTTCACATCCTGTAATTCTCCTTCCTCATGTTATCCTAATTGCTACTGAATAATTGATCTGTGATGATTTATGTATGTGACTATAAATAAAGTCAATAAGACTATTAACAAATAGATAAAGAGGGTGAAGGGTTTCTTCAGTGGAAATCAGACAATGGAGATCAGAGGCCACCGGGAGTGGAGGTGGGTACAAAATTCTTTCTACCCAAATGGTATTAAGTCAAAAGAAGGGAAAATAAAAATTAGCATGGGTGAAATCGGACTGATGTCCATGTAGCCAGCATCCAGTCTAGGAGGGGGCTCAACTGGGTGATGGGGGCTGGGGTAGTCCTGAGGTCATTTTTGTTCTCTTCAGTTGGGAGCAGTTGGCACTCCAGAAATGTGTATAAAAATAATAATTTAATTATACAGAAATAGGTATAGTATTAAGACTTTTATCAAAGTTGCACTTATGCAAGTTTTGAAATCATTGGCTATGTCACACATGTTTTGTCAGCTTTTACAATATTTAAAATGTTTTTAAAATCTGGCAAATGAGAGGAAATGGCATATTTGATTTGTAATTTCAACCGAAATTCTTAGACTATCTTAATTCAGGAGTCATGTTTGAATGTCTAGAAAAGTTCCATTTTGTATTCTAGTTAAAGGTTTGATTCTTAATATGCTGAAAATGTCCAAGAAATTTGACATACTACATGTATGAATGTTAATTCGTTAAATTCATAAAAATGTATGGAAAGGTTTTTTTAAAATTAGATTTATAAATCTGTATCTCTAGGTGCTTGTATTTTGAAATTATACATGGACTTTAATAAAATTTTAAGTAGTGACATTCAAAAGTTTCTCATAAATGACATAAGCAAGAAAATTTGATTGATTGAGTTTGTAATTGCTGTTGAAATGTTCAGGAGAATTTCATTTGTGCAGTTAGCAAATAAAAATGTCCTTAATCAAAAACTAAAAAAAAACTGCTATTGAAAACCTAGTCTTCCCACAGGCCAGCACGTCTCAGATGCATCCCCTTTTAAATACTGGTGGTTTTAGTTTTTCTGATGTCTAACTTTGTAGCTCTAAATACGTCTTTTTTCTCTTCTATTGTATTTAACTCATCCAGAGAGGGTGATTTTGTTATTCATACTACTTTCTTCTCCACTCCCCTTTTAACAGTCAAACTTTAATTTAAAAAAATTATTATTAGATTTTTTGCAGGTTACAATTGTTCAATTCAATAATATACTCATGCAGTTGGTTTTGTTTCACAAATGTCAGTATTGCTACTCTCTAAACTCTAAAAGAAGGCTAGCCTGTGGAGTGCTGCTAATTACCTGGATTCAGGGTGGGCACATAGTATTTGCTGATTTTCATTAACTCACATCATGACCAATTTCAAGCTACCAGCTTGACGTCACTGGGTTAGGATTAGAGCCAGCTCCAGCACACCACTGAATTCGCAACCCAACACTTCGTTCTACTTTCTCTTCCTCTTCCAGCTCCCTTCTTCTGTCAACTATTGTTTTTCTTGTTGCAGTGTCGACTACTTGTATGTACAATCCACCATCACAAACTTCTTATATTTCTTATACACTGGTTAATTATAATAGTTAAAAGCCAACAAATAAAATTTATGAAATTATTCTATATACACATTGTTGGCCACATAGTGTGTTGGAGTTATGTTTCTGTCTCTATGGTCTGACTTCATGGCCTCTGAGGCACTGAAATAAAATTTCCCCCAACATCTTAACATATAAGGGTCAGATGGACTCTATTTCTTTCTTCTTTACCAATGGCATAAAATTATTCTACCTGCTTTGTATTTTTAAATCACAATTTTAATGTACAGCCTTTTAGTTTCATATATATATAGTTAGACTTATTGGGGTGACATTGGTTTGTAAGAATTACATTACATAGGTTCCAGATGCACCATTAGTTTTGTTAAATTTTCTTCACAGTTGATCAGATTTATGGGTCTTCACCAAGTCCAAGTTTTTCCATCCTCTCACTCTCTCTTGGAGGTCACCTGCCTTAGCCCTGATTACCCGCCCTTACAGTGCTGGGAGCCCACTGGACCACTGTCCACCTGCATTTCCCTCCATGTCTTTCCGAGGCTGGATACCCTGTGTCCCGGATCCCATCTTCTCCTCCTGTTTATTTTTTGTTTCTTTTTTTTTAATTCATATTTTTTTCTCTCCCTCCTCCAACCCCCCTAGAGTGCAGCCTTTGTAACTTTCTAAGAAGTGTTGTGGGGAAGCATTTTCTGGGGGTGCATGTCTGAAAAGGTCTTTTCTGTCCTTTGGCATTTGGTTTCATTTCATTGGATAGAGAATGAGAGGCTAAAAATATTTTTTGCTTCAACATGTTGGATGATTGCTCCATTTTTTTTCTTGCATTCAGGGTTGCTGTGGAGAAGACTAATGCCACACTAGCTCATGTATCCTTGTTTTCTGAAATTTCATGAAGATGGAGCTAGATATGTTTTTCGTTTTTTCCCATTTTGCCCATGTACTCAATGGGGCCTGCTCATCAGAATCTTTATGTCCTTTATGATTTCTTTGGTATCATTTATCCCTCAAGTTTCTGTTTTTTGTGGTTGTGGTTGTTTTTGTGAGACTTCTATTCATTGTGTGCTAGACTCTCCACATTTATCCTTTCTTCTATATTTGCTAGTTCAATGTGTGTTTGCTTTATATTTTTAGAGAATTCCCCAAATTTATTTCTCTTTGGTCTATTAATAATTTTTACAACCAAAAATTGATCTTCCAGAGATTTTTTGTGTGTTCTCAGTTTGTCCTTTCAAAGACATTCTGCTCTTAGTTAATGGGCATAATGGCTTCTTTAATCTCCGAATATATTTCATAAATTCATTTTCTATTTCCTCAATTATGCTTTCTATAGAGATAAGTGTTATGTTTGCTGACATGGAATTTTACCTTTTATAAAAGTTCTTAGGTATTTTTCATGTGTTTTGTGATCCCTGGTTGTCCGTTCACATTTAAGAAAGGATTGAATTGAGTACTCTTGGTGTCTTGTATGTAATCCCTCTGCTGTTGAGAGAAGATGTGTATGCCTGAAAAGGAAGTCTGACTGGGAGCTCTGTGCATGTATGAAGGGAACTGGTAGCTTCACCCATCCATCCAGCAAAGGCCATGACGAGGAAAGCTTTACTCTAGGTGTCCCAACCAAAGGGAAATTCTTAGCTCTCCACTGTTTAAGTCAATTTCTTTATAAAAAAAAAAAAAAGTCCTCTGGATTTCTGCCTCGGGTCATTACCAGACTTCTGACAGCTCTGTACAGAGGAAAGAATAGCAGTAGATGAAGGGCAAGTGGAAGGGGATAAAACAATGTCCTGAGTCTAGACTTCACATTAATTGTCCTATTTTCAGCCTCACTTCCCACCCTCGCCCTTTCCTCTTCAGGCTGACAATGAACCCAGAGGCTGTCTCGGAGTAGAGATGCCAGCATGCACGCCTACTGCAAGGCCCCTGGCACTGGCTGCAACTTCCTTAGTTCGTTTTTTGTCAATATTCCTCTTGCTTTTCTTCTTATAGAAGTCTATGACACATATAACCCCGTCCCTCTGTTTTCTTTTTTTTTTTTTAACTTCATGAGTTATTTCTTTTAGCACTTCTTCCTTTATTCAGTGATTTCTGGGAAGAATAGGCCTTGGATACATGTGCTTAGTTCCCGATTTTGCATCTGGAGACCACTGAGTTATTACTGTCTCTCTTCCCTAAAGACACCATGCTTTTATATTATCCCCCATCAATCATGTACTGAAGAGTAAGATCTCAGCAAATGGCCAGGATTTCCATCAAATGTCTGCTTTTCTCTTAAAATGCATTATAGATCTTACCCAAGATCTGAATGTGGCTGGGAGGAATTAGCTCTCGAATCCAACAGAAAGCGTTTCTGCATGATGTTCCTCATATCTTTCACATTAAGCACAGGATAACCCATCTGTTTGGTCCAGGTGTCCATTACTTCTTTCACTGGTAGATTACTTGCCTAAGATTTAAAAAACACAGAGAATAATTGACAAATAGGAGAAATGAATGGATAAATAATCAGATAAAGAAATGATAAATGATAAATCATTTGTTAATCAGACAAAGAAATATTTGGAGAAGCACTCTCCCTTACCTCTTCAAGTGCTCTCCAAAAATCTGAAGTTTTTGCATTCTTAAATTTATATTTTTCCAAGTAAATCTGTATGTGAAAGATAACAAGTATTTTAGGAGTCAAATTTCCTTTTCTCCTACTTCCACAACATGAGCTGAACCCCTTGACATATTTCACTCTAATGTATAATAGAGCCAGTGTACCTAGACTGAAAATCAAATGATACACTGTATTCAAAACATTTTAACCTATACAAACTCTGTACAAATAATAATTTATCTGTAAAGCCTAAGGAACATTTTTTCTTATTGATGAGATTTTTTTTTTTAGGTTAATGAAATTGTGAACAAGTGAGAGAAATAGTTTAGGGTTTTCAGGACAAGCAATAGAAGATACTTAAGGGGAGTTAAGTATTCACCGCACAGTCACACATTTATAATATTTTTGATCCGCTATGAAGAGAGATCCATAATTCTATGATCTTTACCTGCCATTTGCTGGCTGCATCGCCTACCTTCATTTATAATGGTGTTTTCTCATCTCAGACACTAGATGACTCCATCACACACAACTGATTGACGTGATATGCAAAGACAAAACAAGTGAGCTTGGCTCTAAGCAAGGGCTCTGCAAACTTTTTCTATAACAAGTTATATAGTAAAAATGTTAAGTATTGTGAGCCGTAGAATTTCTGTCTCAACTACTCAAGTCTACCACTATTGCAGAAAAGCAGTCATAAATAATATAAATAAGCATGGCTGTCTTCCAATAAATCCTTATGTCTACACACTGATATTTGAATTCCACATAAATTCCATGGAATATTTCTTCTTTAGGTTTTTTCGGCCATTTAAAAATTTAGAAATGATTTTGTTTGCAGACCTTACAAACGTGAGTGGTGTGCTGGATTTGGCCTGCAGGTGGCAGTTTGCAGACCCCTGCTGTAAAGAAATGAATATACAACCTATTGAATAATGATGATGATGAAGGAAAATTGGGGACATTATTCACTTTAAAGAATAAGTCTTCACTCTTCAAATACTTTTTAACAAAAATTTTTAACTAGAAGGTTTCCCTCTTGACAATTCTGTTCACAAAATCTCTCTCTATATGAGTTTTTAGATATAACATTATATACAAGTATCCTTAGAGAAAAATCCTAGTCTTCTCCTAATCTCCTAATCAGGTGTCACTTCAAAGACAGTAACTAGTGATTGACTTTGCACATATCATTTTCACTCTAAATTGCTATAATTTTCAGGAGGTGCTATACCTAAGTCACATTATTTTCTAAATTCCCCTTCTTTTCAGACATAGAGAGGTAAAACAGTATTTACGACGTCTCCACAAGGCCTGAAAGAGGGCTGGGGCCATTTGGGAATGCTGCCTTCCAATTTCTCCTTTGATTAGTTCACCACTTAGCACTGCCACTGGAGGGCAGACAAAGGAAGGGAGAAGAAATGAAAGGCACACACTCTGTCCATTTCAGGTACTCATTCTAGAGTTTGCACAAATCATTCCTTCTTAAAAAAATAATTGGATACTTGGAATAGTAATTATTACAACCACAGTTGCCTATTAATGACAATTTATAGTGAATAAAAGCTTCTTAAAGTTAATTTAGAGGTGTTTATTGGTATCTTCACAATATCTTAAGCTTAGAAATGAGCAATCTTGTAGCTGGAAGGGATGGTAAATACAGGGGTGCCAAAAAACGTATACACATTTCAAGCAGGGAAACACTGTATTAAAATTGTAATACTCAATATATACTGATAATAAAAGACGAATACGAGTCACATTTGACTTCTGCAATTACAAGAGGTGCTCAAAGTGGTCACCATCATCATCCAAGCACTTCTGATTACGATGAACTACTACTGCTTGAGCAACGTTGACCAGTGCCCACTTGTATCGCGCACAAGCTGTTTCAATTTCTCCTGAAGTATCACCAGTGTAGCTGGTTTTCTACAGTACACCACGTCCTTTAAGGTCCCCACAAGTAGAAGTCAGGGGTGTTAAGCCAGGAGAATGTGGGGGGAAGTCAAACAGCGTTCTCGAATTTCAAATACCACTTCAAGATGGTCTTGTGCTTCTCAAACAACAACTCTGCTTCTGCCATTCTCTTTGACTGTCCTGCCTGTTGCATGATGTCACTAGCATTCCTTTGATTAATGCCATCTTTTGAGTGAACAACACATTGCTACTGTAATTCAATTCAACTTCGAAAAGTAATGCATAAGTGACATCGCTTAAAATGTGTATACACTTTTTTGGCACCCAGGTATTAGTTAACACAGCTCTCACAATTTAGGGGTTGAAGGAAACTGGTGTCTGGAGAGGAGAAGAGTTGTGCCTGAGAATACCTTGAAGAGAATTCTGCATCCTGGACCAGTCTGTGGGGTTTTCATCACTATTATTATTGTTATTTTTTAATTGTATTTTCTTGCTTCTCCTGAGCTGGAAACTAAATAGACACTTATATAAACAGTATGTTAAGAAATACTCATTTTATTTTGTCTTGACTAGTACTTCTGAATATTCTATATTAAGGAATTTCCTTCTTCATCTTGAATAATCATTGTTCCAGTTAAAATTTCATGATGACCTAGTTCAACCAATAATACTCTCTCATTAGTTGGTATAAGTGAAAGCAAAAAGAAAGAAACAGTCTTTCTATTACTAGCATTGCAGGAAGGGAAAGGAATTTTCCAGCTGAGCCATTCCTGTCTTATCAGAGGCCGTATTGATACCAGGAGACAAAGCAAGTTTAGATATATTTCTCATCTTCTGTTTTATGACCATAAATTGTTACGAATGGCCTATTGCCTATTATGCGTTTTTTATGTATGAGCACAGCCTTAGAGATTTTTCAGGTGATAGTTTTGCTCTTATTTCCCCTCACTCTGAACCTTTGCTGTCTGAGGTTTGGTTTAGGGAAAGGTGATGAGCATGACAAAGAGTCATATTCACATTAGCTAACCATATGAGCACTCCAGGGTAGCGACTGAAGAGCCACTGTGGGCAGAAAGTTAGTCTTCACCAGGGAAAGAGCTTCAACAATATCATGGATTGTGATGATAACTCAAAGCAGAGATTCTGCTCAGACATGTGAAGGAATGTTCTAAGTGATTTGAAAGCTTACAGAGTGCGGCCTATACTGATCACATACTAATTTCAGATATTAGATGGTGTTTGAAGATTGAAGGAAAAGAGTTTTGGTTTTTTTTTTCTTTTTTGTAAATTCATTCCATAGCACTATAATGGTATAAAACATTAATACCTATTCTTTCTATTTCAGCTTCTAGCACTATCTATATTCACAGTTATGGTGAAGGGAGGCAATTTTAACATGAGAAATATTAATTTTAGACAAAACTGGTTTTTAATTAATTATACCACAGATAGTAGGCTAAAGAAAATGCAAGAGGATTATTGAATTATGAGAATAGCTATTCACTTTTAAAGACTCTTTGGGTACTTCTATGAAAAAAATTACTATAGAAAATCATTTGATTTGAGGTCATCTTTGAAGATTCCAAGAATGTATTATTCTTTAGCTTAATTTAGAATAAAAACGATGCAGATGAAATTTTAGCTTAATTTTTTATAAAGGAATGATATATTTATTTCAATATTCTCTATTACTTATTGTAGACTATTCACTCATTCATCCAAGCAGCATTTTTTGGCTCTCCTAACACGTGTAACACACTCTACTAGGCACTGGCGTACATGCAAAGATAGGGAGGACAGAGTTTCTCGCCAAAGTGGCTTACAGTGTGAGAAGACACATGAAATCTGAGATGAAAAATTTTAAAAATGTTCTAATGTCCATACAAGAACAAGCACATAGCTTCTCCTTTCCCACCTAATGTCCACACAGAACACTTCATTAATGGATGAAAGGAGGAAACAGCACTGATACACTACACCCTGAGTAGTTCCCAAATCATAGTCTTATTTCTTACTTTAAAAGTCACCTAGGAAATTTAGTATTGGGTACAAGGGGGCCGTTTCCTTTTGGGTGCTAGAGAAAGTACTGATGTCACAGAAGCAGACTTGGCGGTAGGGAGATCTTTGGCAATGGAAGACAGGCAGTGTCCAGAAAACCACAGTGCTGAGCGTCTCTGGGAAGGCGAGCAGGGGCACTGCTCTGAGTTGTGTCTTCCTTTATGCTGAGACCCCATCAGCCTTGCGCTGCCTAACAGACTCCCTGGGCTGACAGAGTAGGAAGGATGCATACAGAAAGCAACACATAGGAAGACCATCCCATCGCCAGACTGCGACAAGGCCAACCTGCACACCGGACAGTTAGGAACACATTGAGAGAATTGCCTTTGGGTCTGCTAGAAGAACAAACAAACAAAAACAAGTAACAAACAGGAGCATTGACGGGGAGTAATAAACTTAAGTGGTGGGTTTGTGAAATGCTTTAGAAAGTTTATTGTCATTCCCATTTCCAAAAGGAAGCAAGCCTTCACTGACTCCATCATATTAGGAATGTTTAAATGGACCATTTTCCAATTCAGTAATAAGAAAAATGTCTTTTATAAACTGTAAGAGAAGATTTTAATAGATTTACAGTACTATATCATGTTGCTACAGACTGAATTGTCTTCCCTAGGAATTCTTGTCATTGAAACCCTAATTCTCAATGTAATAATATTTGGAGATGAAGTCTTTAGGAAACATTTAGGTTTAGAGGAGGTCATGAGGGTGAATATGATCAATGTCCTTATGAGAAGAGACACAAGACCGATCCCTCCCACCCATATGAGAAGGCAGCCATCAGCAAGCCAGGAAGACAGCCTTCACTACAACCTGCATCTGCCAGCATTTTCAACTCACTCAGCTTCCCAAGCTGGGAGAAAATAAGTGTCTGTTGTTTAAGCCACCCAGTCTGTGGTATTTTGTTATGGCAGCCCCAGCAGACTGGTACACATGTAAAGGATATAAAAAAAAATAACGGAGTAATCTGTGTAAAATTCTCCACGAAACTTCTGCCAAATGATAATTACTGATAAGATGTAGGCAGTTAATCGAGTGTGAAATTGTTTTTTAGTGTTTTGCTATGTTATATATTCCTGATTAAGAAAAGTAAAAGTAAAACAGGAATGAGTTGCTTTTAATTAATCACATGCCTTAACATTTAAAAGTCACATATCTCTGTAGTTTACTTTTAATACCATTGAAAGTAATAAATTGTACCTGACATCCTTTTTGAAATTTCTGTGGTGTTATCCAGTCTTCAAGCATTCTCAAAATGGAAGCTCCCTATGATGGAAAAGAATCACAAATTAAACTAAAAAAGGATATGCAAGATACAAATATCACTAATCACTATCGTGGTTAGCATTTCATGATCATATTTGTGAGGTATCTTTGAGATGGTTCTGCTAAATTACATGGTTACAGTGCTAGGATTTTAAGATATGATAAGAATAGCATTTGGCACACCCCCTGTATCTATTCTTCTAAAATAACTTAAAGGTTAAGAGAAATTGATGAAATGGCCAGCATTTCAGTGACTGGAGGTTCAAGTAATTATTGCACTTCACCAAATGAAACAGCAGATGGGGCTTTCCTAATGACAGAGGAGCAAGAAAAGTTTTAGAAAAATCATGTCTTTTTATGAATAAGGAAAGTAGTTTCAAGATAAATTTTTGGTTACTGATTATATATATTTTAATACCTGAAAAAATTATATTTAACAGAGGGGAGTAGGTATGTGAGGAATTATCTGGTCAAATAGTTTAATTTAGATAGATATATAATTTAGGCATAAAATCCTTCTGTTCAAAAATGGTTTACCTCCATGCCAACTGTAACTGAAAAAAATAAATAAGTAATTAAAATAATAAAATGTTTTTGAAAAACATGTGGTTTATCACATTGGGGTTTTCCTTACTCTGGAGAATCTGATGAGTGTCTCTGCTCTCTACATTCTTCTCATGTCAGAAGATTAATACTAAAATTTTCTGTCAGTAGAATTTTAAATCAATTTTCAAGTAACTGACCAGAAAAACACTTAATTTAGTAATTTTTACAATAATTCACTAAGGACTATAAATTCTTTTTGTGATTAGTACAAGAATTAGAAACATTTATGTACTTTTGACCTAATATCTTATATTCATGGCATGTCTAGGACTCAGGGAAAAAAATGACTTAAAAAATATGAAATCTCTGTGACTGACTAGAGTATACTGTGGATTAGAAAGTTTCATTTTAATAGAAAGAGTAAAAACAATCATTGATGATGGGAAAGAAAAATAAATAAAAGAAGCATGAAAAAAATGTGATGGGAATAACAGGTGAGAGAAAGACCAAAAGTATGATACTATAGATTTCAAATATTAATATACAGAAAGCTTTTTTATTCAAGCTAATTTTATCTAGTATTTACTTTACTAATTATAACATTTTATCTTATATAAAACTTTAGGTATCACTCAGAATAACAAATGTATTATAGTTTGCAATGACTTTTGAGCAACTTAACATAGTGGTTAAACTCTGAGAGTCTGAGTGGAAAATGACAAAATTATGTCACATACAGGTATGAATATGTAGGAGACATAGTAGAAAATGGGTAGCATAAAACTTGGGGCACTATAGACTTTCAGCAATTTTTTATAAAGTTATAATGGATAAAAAATGCCCCATCTACAACATGCTAACAAAATCTTTAAATCTTATTTAAACATAAAATAAAATAAATTCCTTTAAATTCAGTTGGATTCAAATACCTACTAGAAGCACTAGTACTAAAGGATTCTACTAGAAAAAGTGTCCACACATGGCACTTCTCATTGACCACATGGGCAGAAAAAGATTTACTGTCTTTTAAAAAAATCAAAACAATTTAAAATTTGATGCTTAAAGTTCAAATGTTCCATTTTCAGAATGAGAGGTGTTATAAACCAAAGTAGAAGGAGAGTTCTAGAATCTGGTTCAAAATCCTGAGACAATAATCAGCATTGGTCAGTTCCACTGAAGAGTATAAGATCGGAATAATCTCTGAAGCTTTTCCCAAAGCCCATTAGTATTACCATTTTTAGGCATTTACTAAAAGAAAAACCACTAAACACAAAGACGTTCAAAAAAATGCCGTATTTTCCCCACCTTGCTATACGATATTCCATCAAAAACAGATGTTATTTCAGCAGGAGTTGTCACAGTGACAACAATTGGGTGTGAAGACATCAAAGAATCATCCTCTTGTACAGGCAGTACATCTTCAAGTAACATCTGGTCCCGCTGAAATGACAGAATGAACTTCCTTCATACTGGTTCATATTTCAAAATATCATGTATAATACAACTTGGGGGGAAATAAAGATAAATGACTCAAATTATTTAAACAAGCACTAGGCGTTCAAATCAATCGTATTTTACACCGGTTGCTCTATACCGATCATATTCCCTTCTATTTATAACTCCTTTGACTTTGTCTCTGTATTACAGGCCAACGAAACACAAGCATCTGTGAATTCTGTTTCTGCTGCTTCTGTGTCTTTCAGACAGATGCCAAACTTTTCAAGCCCTGTTTCCATATCCGTGCAATGACAATGATGATACCACTTTACAGATTTGTTCTGAAAATTAAGGGAGGAAGCCAAAAATTGATGTTCAGAGCATTTTTAAATAATTTTTTTGTCAACTAATCATTGGAATTTGGATGATTCATAATTAATTGAAAAAACACTAACTTTTGCTTTAGTTCTAATTAGTAATCACCTTCTCATTCCAGCCTTAGGTTTTTTCAGCAAAGTAGAGTTTTGAGAGGTTTAGCCCTATAGTCAGACTTCCTTGGTTCAAAGCTCAGTTTTTCCATTTTCTAGATGTATCAGTTTAAACAAGTTCCCTCACCTGTTAAATCGGGGTAACGATGGCTTCTACTTTTTAGAATTGTGCAGACAATTCAGTGAGCAAATGCATGGTAAGGAGCAGGCATAGCACCTGGCATAAAGCGAAAACCTAACACAGCTGCTATTATTACTTTGATTCTTAATCAATTAGATTCCAAAAATCTAACTCTGTTAAATCACTACTAATAAAAACAGGTCTTTGTTGGTCTGACTTAATTAGAAATATTAGTTTACATTTTTCAACTTTTTATAAGAAGCAAGGTACTCTTGTCAAGTGATGACGACCAATTAAGGTAATTTTGACTTGGACTGTCATTGCTGTCGCTCTAAAACGTTTAGGTAAGTAGACAGAAACCTGTTCTCAGTGTCGGGAAATCTGACCCTAGGCTTAGTTGTGCTACCAAAAGTCTATGTGACAATGGAAATTTATGTTACCTTCCTGGGCATCAGGTTTTCACCTGTGAAATGAGACTCCACTATTGTGGTACATACCAAGCTCTTTGTGTGTGTGTGTGTGTGTGATTTTTAATTGTATTGTGAATTTCTTTTTTTTTTAATTCATTTTTATTGTTAGACTTATTGGGGTGACATCTGTTAGCAAGGATTACATAGGTGTCAGGCATATAATTCTACAGTGTATTGTCAACTTGATGTATAATAAGTTCACCACCTAATGTGACTTCTCTTTCCATCACCTTATATTTAGCTTCCCCCCCCCCAAGCTCTTTTAAAACGCATCTTTGTTTATACATCTGTCCCCTCCACCCACAAGACCCTAACCTGAGAACTTCCCAATTTGGGAAAATTTTTATTCAGTTATGGATTCGTTATAGTGTTCACTGAATGAAGCATGAATGAATGAGTGAAAATGAATTAATTGAATCATGTGATTAGATTTCTTTTAAGAACTGCATAATAAATTCTTTTGGAATTTAACTGGTGGTTTTGAAACCCTAAAATTGTTAACATATTATATATTACACATAATGTAACAATATTAAAATATTATAATTTCTTATAGTATCTTGCTGTAAGAAGGGCATCAGTTTATTTTATAGACAACAAAAAAAAGTTTTTCATTTATAAAGCTTAATTTCAATAATTCATGAACTCAGCAATTATCAGCATAGATGAATAGTTACCGACTGAGGGAAATTTTGTCCCTCAGAGGACATCTGAAAATGTTGGGGGGCATGTTTGATTCCACAACCGCAAGGGGAGGGCTACTGGCATCTAGTAGATACAGGCCCAGGATGCTCCTCATATTCTGCAATACACAGTACAACAGCCCACAACAAAGAATTACCTGGCCCAAATGCCAATAGTTCTCAGGTTAAAAACCCTGATATAGATTAAATTTGAAAAAAAACAACTTAAAAATTAACTCTTTCACTTTTTAACTTAGAGTGTGGAAACTGCAAGGGCTTCAAGCATTTTACATTGTATTTTCACTCGGCCCAGTAGAGGGCAGTGGTCTACACAGTACACAACCTGTTAATTCTGTTGACACATCTATGCACGTAGACTTTCATATACACAAACAGATAAGAATACTTACACCATCTAAACAGAAATAAAAACAGATCTAAATTTTTGGGAAAAAATATCTGTAGAGTTCATAGAAGCCCCTGTTTCAGGCTCCTCAGCAACACATTGTACAACAGTAATTGCATGTCCATTTGGGAAATTTTAAGCTTATGAGATAGAGAATAATGTTCTTCTTTCATAGACAAGGGAACTGACTCAGAAAGGATATGTAGCTTGTCAAGCTCACATTCCCTGTAAAGCATCTCAAAAATGATTCATGCAGGATGTAAACTTGAGTCTAATTACTACTAAGTTTATGCTCTTACCTCTTTATCACATTATTTCAGCAACCTGTGCAAGGTAAGTCACTTACAAAATTAGGCAGAGGCATTTTCAAAGGATTAGTGCTACAGATACTTTCCTGAACACAGAGTTGGTATTGTCTAAGCTAGCTACTTTTTCCTCTGCGTTGACACATGTTCTTGAGAGATTCAATCTAGGATACCCTCAAATCTCAGTGGTGAGTTGCCCTCTAGGGCCTGGACATAGGCTTTAAGCAAAGTAATTCCATTCCCACATGGAATTCCCAGCTCATCACTTCTCTTGGCCCCAGATTCAGAGTCATAGTCCAAAGGCTTCTATTTGTTTTGTATGAGGAAAATAGAGAGTTGGATCTTCTGTATTTGGGACTCACCATTTGCCATTCTTTTTCTGCATGGTTTACTCCCAGGAACTCAAAGAAGGAAGCAAATCCTTCATTTAGCCACAAGTCTTCCCACCATTCCATGGTCACAGCATTTCCAAACCACTGAAATTATAAGCAATCAAGTGATAATGAAATTCTTATGCTTTTGGTAGAAAGGCCTAGAAAATTTCAATACATGCATTTGTTCTAAATTTGTCACGTGACACAGAAGTGGCAAACACTGTACTTAGCATTTATTTCCTGCTTTATTTTTCCTGGTTTTAAAATGATCTTAAATTCTCCTTAGTTTCTTAACTTCATTTAGGTGTTACTGAGAATATTTAAAGTTCTAGGAAGGCCTCTTGTGTGTTTACTAAAGCAAAACAATGTGTCTTAAAAGCTCCTTTGTGGCAAAAAAATGTTTATTAGCACTAAGAAAAAGTTTCAAACGGGGTTTTCTGAGTTGGCTATGTTTTATTTGCTAAATTAGAACTCATTTCAGTTATTCCTGTAGCCTAAGTCACTGTTTAAAATAAGGTAATTTGATACTAAGATTCTATACCTGATGCACAAGTTCATGGGCAACCACACTGGCCACCCTCTGCTGGTTTGAGGAGGCTGATTCCTGGGGGTCATAAAGCAGGTTGGTTTCTCTGTACGTGATGAGTCCCCAGTTCTCCATAGCCCCAGTGCCGAAGTCTGGAATAGCAATTTTATCTATGGAAAAAGAAGGAGTCTTGTGAGAAGTAAATTCTTTCCATTTGTTCACAACATTTCTTACCAAATTAAGTTCTTTGAATGAATGTTTTTTAGAAGTCTAAAAATAATTTCTTAGAGGGAAAAACAATAATCTATTTGTGCAAACTTTTCAGTCTGAATGCACTCAAAATTTCCATGGACCTTTTCCTGTTGGCCCTAGATATCAATGTGTCTTTTATTTTTTTAATGACAATTTTACTAACTACACATTTTTACAAATGGTAATGTTCTTTTTGAGTCTTCTATAAGTTTATGTCTTTTGTTCCTCTCTGTAACTTATTTTTTAAAAGATTTTTAAAAAATGATTTTCACATAGGTAACACAGAACATCTGTTTTGGGAATAAGCTATAAAGAATTAAAAGAATGAAGTTTTTAAATGAGAACTTAAAAGTACAGCGCTTCTAAGAGCACAGAAATATATTGTTATCCAATGTTACAAAATATTAGAGAATATAAATTCTACTTTTTCCCTAATTCTGTGCAATTTGAAGTCAATCTGATTTCCTACTAATTGAGTAGCCTACCATCCATTTGTATGTATTAAATTCGTTGCAGCAACACGTAATTGACATATTTTCTCTAAATTTTCTTTCAGGTATAAAATGTTGGATTCTATCATGACTTTCTATTCCTTATTTTTGCTGATACCTATAATCTTAGACATAAACTATAATATGAGTATAATTTCTTTATTATTACATAGAATTTAAATGAAGCACATAAATAAAAATAAATTTTGATCTAACATACAAGAAAAGATTCTTTTTTTCAGGTTAAAATGAAGATTCTTAAAACTTTTTATAAAAGAATGAAAATAAATATATCTTAAATGTAGGTTTAGATTATAGCAGTAGTTTTCTTTTCATGTTATCTTCACTCATAGGTTTGGTTATTTGTCACCAGAATAGCACTTAAAGGGTAGAAAAACTTTCCCATAAGGACCAACATTTTCCATAATCTTATAGAGTGTACTCTTGGAAAAAAACTTTTTTTGTAACCCAGTTTCTTTGCTGAATATTGACATAATTAATTCCAGTGAATTTAATTTTGGGGGGTATAATAAATACAATAGTCATTTCTAAGGAAAGTTTAACATAGAAACAATTCCCAAAGGCATGAAATGCGTATAGAAATATAAAGAAGAAGGAAGACAAGAGGAAGAGAAGTAGCTGTAGTAGTTGTAGTAGTAGTAGCTATTATAGTAGTTGTAGCAGTAATAGTTGTAATAGCTATTATTGTAGCAGTTGTTGTAGTAGCTATTGTTATAGCAGTAATTGTAGTAGTAGTTACTGTAGTACAAGTCATGATTGAAGTAGTAGTCATTATACTAGTAGTTTTAGCAGTAGTGGTTGTAGTAGTTATTGCTATTATAGTAGTAGTTGTTGTTGTTGTTGCAGTAGTAGTTTTAGCAGCAGTAGTAATCATAGTAGTAGTAGTGGTGGTGGCAATAGTAGTAGTAGAAGTAGTAGGAGTGGCGGTGGTAGTTATAGTAGTAGTAGTAGTAGTAGTTATTGCTGAAGTATTAGTTGAGTAGTAGTAGTTGTAGTAGAAATAGAAGTAGTAGTGATGGTGGCAGTAGTAGTAGTTGTAGTGGTAGTAGTGGTGGTGGTAGTCATAGTAGTTATAGTAGTAGTAGTAGTTATTGTTGTAGTACTAGTTGCAGTAGTAGTAGTTGTAGTACAAGTAGAAGTAGTAGTAGTAGTAGTAGTAGTAGTAGAGAGAGAGGAAGAAAGCAAGAATAGAAAAATAAATATGTAAAATTTCCACTTCTTGGATTATCATGGGTGGTACAAATGAGGTAAAAAGAAAAAAACTTTTAAATTGATTCACTTAACATTTTATTACACATTGTTCTGATTTTGATGAACAGTTATTTCTCTTCCTGTCTTCTCTAATAGTTACTAAGCAATCAAGAAAAATGGATCCACTGCTATTGAAGGGAAGAAGGGGCATCTACAAACTTGCTCAGAGCCACAACCATTCTCATGTAGAGAATTTGGTGTTGCAGTTGTTTTGCATTGAGAATTTATCAAAATAAGGGCAGTAATAAAATAAAGAAGTCAACTGTTGTTTGGTTTGTTTTCTTGTTGCCTTCATTTCACCCCTACAGACATTTGTATGAGAGTTCCATTTAGTCTTTGATAATGCCACTCAAGCATACTAATAAAGCATTTCTGTTACCAATAGAAGTGTCATACCATTTTATTTTCATTTAAAAAATAAGCCTGCCATTCATATCAGCAAAAACATTATGGAAGAAGCACCAGTGTTTTATTTTAACTGCTGGAGAATCTGGTAATAGTCTTGTACAACATGGGACTCAAATAGCGTCATGTTTTCTTATATAAGCTATTGGGACAGGCACTGATTTTGAAATCAACTGATCTAGGTTTCTATTTCTGGCTCCATCATTATCAATATCTGCAGTTTTGTGCACATACAGTACTTTAATCTTGATTTGGAAATAAAAGACTATGTATTTATCAGGTAAGAAAAGAGTACAGAAAAATAAATTACAGATATATAGAGAAAAAAAAAAGAAAAGGAAAGAGTACAGGCTTATTCTTAGAGGTATCCAGAATGAATCTTTCCACATCTAGTAAGAGACATATTGCAGATATACAATACAAGGAATTAGGGATGAGTATTGACTAAGGATAATAAAACTGAAGAAAGTGAGTAAACTTAAGTCAAAACAAAGGCAATATTTAAAATAAGAAAATAAAACACAATTCTCACCTAATTTAGGAAGAGCATAATCCATAGCAAAGTATTCTTCAAAATAATCAAACACACTTTTAGTTACGTTTGCAGCATATTGAGCTGTGTGCTTTTGTTCTGGCTGGACATATATAGTGAGCTATTAAACAAAAACACAAAAATTCAGTGAAAATTATTCTTCATTTGATAAAATACAAAAAGTATGATACGTAAAATAGTGGGGAAAAGGTGGGCTTTGGATCTCAGTTCTGCACGGCCTTGGACAAATCACTTCACATCTCTGAGACTTGGGTGTAAAGAAAAGTAAAATTGTGTTAACTCACTGAGTTTTTTCAATGACTAGAAATAATGAAAGACACAAGGTTGGCATATTGTTCAATATATTTTTAAACTTGTTGCTTTTTTCTATGTAGAACACATTCTTTTTTGAATATCTATCTATCTATCTATCTATCTATCTAGCATCTCTGTATAATTTGTCTTTAAGGAACTCAATATTGTGATTTTACTCATCTAAAGAGCCTTAGACACATATTTTCCACTTGTGCTATTCTACATATTGCTACCCAAGGCAAGATAAAGTAATAAAAGGTGTCCAAATTAGAAATGAAGATGTTAAACTGTCACTTTTTGCATATGGCATGATTCTTTATATAGAAAACCCTATAGACTCCACCAAAAATTATTAGAAACAATAAACAAATATAGTAAAGTTGCAGGATACAAAATCAATGTGCAAAAATTAATTGCGTCCCTACATACTAAAAATAAAATTCC
Organism: Lyroderma lyra; assembly: GCA_004026885.1. NCBI lineage: Eukaryota > Metazoa > Chordata > Mammalia > Chiroptera > Megadermatidae > Lyroderma > Lyroderma lyra. The sequence continues at coordinate 67,765 of PVJL010004220.1, forward strand.
AGAAAAAGAAATTTTTAAAATTTCCTTTTGCAATTGCAAATAAATAAAGAAGAAGAAGAAAGAAAGAAAATACCTAGGAATAAACTTAACAAAGGATGTGAAGGCCCTACAAGTATATATCATTGTACATTTGTTGAAATCCACAGAATGCATAACACCAAGAGTGAACCCTAAGATAAACTATGGACTTTTTGAGTATTATGATGTGTCAATATAAATTTATCCTTGGCAAAAAAACCCCCAAAAATGTCCTATTTGGGGGACTGCTATAGATAATGGGATAGGCTTGTGTAGGAGTAGGGGGTATATATGAAATCTTTGTAACTTCCCTTCAATTTAGTTGTAAACTAAACTTAAAAATTGCTCTCAAAAAAGTCTTTAAAAAATAGTTTGAGAAGTCTTCAAATAAATTATACTTGCTGAATTTAAGACCTGATTCAAAACTCTCAAGTAAAGGAAAAGGTTCAGTTCAGTCCATATACCTGACCAGAACACATTACTCATCATTTAAAAAAGGAAAGAAGAAAGAAAAATTGGGCCTACTTTCTTCATTTCCTATTCTAAATGCATTGCTAGTTTCAGTATTCATTTGACCATTCATCTTGAGCCATCTTTTCTTGGAAGTTGAAAAACAAGGGAGCGATCCAATAATTTCAAGGACAAATTCTGACAGACTGGCTCTTAAATTGCCAGTACTAGCTCATTGTTCTCACATCCACTGGGTAATTAACATTCTTGCACAAGTAAAAATGTGTCATCATTACTGAAGGCAACACAACTCACTCAATTATCATCCCAACATTCTTTGAGTTTTAAAATTTTTTTCCATTTGCTGTAAGTGGTGATACACCACCTCACTGCTCTCTGTCTTCTGTGTGAACAATGACGTGCATTTTTCAAGAACCTAAGTGAAACAAAGGATCCAGCTGGTGGCCACTGAACAGAGCAGAGGCAATTGCCTCACGTGAAATCAAAACCATCGCATTCTCACAAAACTGTCATTCTGTAAACTGAGTGTCTCAGAATTTTTCATCTGTGAACTCACTGATATACACAAACTCCCTCAGAATTTCTACCATGTCTGTTTCCTACCATTAAGAACTTTAGGAAGGGCAGTTCCTCTTAACACACTCCACTGCTGTGTCCAAACGCTGTACTATCCTGCACATAATGTGTAGAGAATGAAAGAGAATTGAGAAAGGGGAAGAAGACATAACAGGGAGGCCTCCTACCCCAGATGGAGCAATGGGGAGGAGAAAGACTGTATGCTCTTTCTACTGGTATCTTCTCAGTTCCCACGCCCGTAAATTGACTCCTTTTAAGTTGAATGCTTCTAAAACAGTATAATCTGGTTTTCTTACTCTCCAGATTTCTGTTGGCAGCAACACGAAGGCCTTAAGTAAGATTTATAACAGTGTAAATTCAATCAAAATAAAAACAGTCCCTTCCTCTTTTGTTTCTGAGAAACACAACCCCACAGAAGTATGTTCTGTCTTTACAGTACGGCCTGTCTGCACATCACATGTGGGCTACGACCCTTATCCTGAAGGATCATAGATTATATTTTATGAGCATTTCTTTGGTCAACCAAGTTAAGCAATCACAGAATAGATAGATACAGCCCATTAACCTTGTAATGTAATTAGCCAGAGCATGTCTGTGAGTATGTTCTAGCCATCATACATCACATATTTGTAAAGACTCTGCCAGCATGCCAACATTGTCTGTTATTTGAAGCTTCAAATGTTTATCTGGCATCCATTTAACAGCAGAATATCTGCAGTATTTAGATTTGGTGATTATAAAAAGCATCCTCTTCTGCCCTGGTGCCTTCACTGGTCCTCAGCTCAGTCTATCTGCTCTTTGACCTCATCTTCAGCCCAGGCTCCATCTTTCTGAGGACTTTTCAGTAATAACTATCATCTTTGCAGTTTATATGCTTGCTTTACTGACATAATTTTTTTCAAGGATATGACTAGCCATACAAAAATAGCATAGAGTGAGGAGGGAGGTGTGCATGTATATTCTTTCTTCTTATCTATAAGAGTCATATATACCTTTATTATTCAAGGACTCTATTAAAGGTTAAATATAAAGTTTATACATAAGCTTTATACTTTTATATATAAATATGAAGTTTGTAAAACTTCAAGAACTTAACTTACATGCATATATTTAGCTTTTAAAAACAGTTAAGTTCCCTAAGCAAACTTAATTACTGAGATATACCACTATTGGATACCATTAGTCGTATCTCAAAGCACTGGATCTATTGAGCTAGTGTCAGTTGTAAAAGCCTGTGCTTCCTGAAGCCTATTTCAGCTGATTATTCTTTTGGGATCATGACATGGCTGCTTTGTCATTGTTGCTGCTGCTTTTCTCTTCTCGTATTGGAAACTACCATAAAGAAAAGTTTTATTTTTATTTATTTCTTTAATTAAATTTAGTGGGGTAACATTGGTTAGTAAAATTATATAGGTGTAAAGTATACAATTTTATAATATATCATCTGTATATTGCATTGTGCTGTCACCACCCAAAGTCAAATATTCATTCGTCACCTTATATTTGACCCCCATTACCCTTTTTTTTAACCTCCCCCCTCTCCCTTTCCCCTCTGGGAACCACCATACTGTTGTCTGTGTCTATAAGTTTTCGTTTGTTTGTTCATCTTGTTCGTTCGTTGCTTTCAGTTTTGTATTCCACATATGACTGAAATTATATGGTTCTTGACTTTTTCCTGTCTGACTTATTTGGCTTAATATGATTGTCTCAAGAATCATCCATGTTGTGGCAAATAGCAGTATTTCATCTTTTCTTAAGGCCAAGTAATATTCCATCATATATCTGTGCCACATCTTCTTTATCCAGTCATCTATCAAAGGACACTTTGATTGTTTTCATGTCTTGGCCACCATGAATAATGCTGCAATGAACATAGGGGTACATATATCTTTACAGATAAATGTTTTCAGATTTGGGGGTAGATATGCAAAAGAGGGATACGGTAATTTTATTATTAATTTTTTTAGGAATTTCCATATGGTTTTCCATAATGGCTACACTAGTTTACATTCCCAGCAGCAGTGTATGAGTGTTCCTTTGACTGCACAGCCTCTCCAACACTTGTTACTACTTCTCTTGATGATAGCCATTCTAACAGGTGTTAGGTATCTCATTGTGCATTTGGTTTACATTTCCTTAATAGCTGGTGAAGTTGAACATCTTTTCGTATACTTGCGAGCTGTTTGTACATCTGCTTGGGAAAAATGTCTGTTCAGGTCCTCTGTCCATTTTTTAATTGGAGTGTTTGCTTTTTTTGTTATTGAGTGATATGAGTTCTTTATGTATTTTGGATATTAGCCCCTCATTGGAGGCTTTGTTTGCAGATATCTTACTGTATTTTGTTGGTTGCTTCTTTGTTTTGTTGACTGTTTCTTTTGCCGTGTCAAAGGTCTTTTTTATACAATCCCATTTACTTATTTTTGTTTTCACTTTCCTTGACTTTGAGGTCAAATTTATAAAATCCTCTCTAAGACCAAGGTCCATAAGTTTGGTACCTATTGCTTTCTTCTGTGAAATTTATTGTTTCAAGTCTTATGTTTAGGTCTTTGATCCATTTTGAGTTAATTTTGGTACATGTTGACAAATAGCAGTCTATTTCATTCTTTTGAACACGGCTTTCCCATTTTCCCAGCATCCTTAATTGAGAAGGCTCTCTTTTCTCCATTGTATGCTTTTGAATCCTTTGTTGAAAATGAAAAAAAATATATATATGGGTTTATTTCTGGGTTCTTAGTTCTATTCCATTGGTCTGCATGTCTATTTTTCTGGCAATACCATGCTGTTTTGATTATTGTCACTTTACAGTTTAAGTTGAAGTTAGGAAGTGTGATACCTCTGGCTTTGTTCTTTTTTTTCTCAGGATTGCTTTGGCTGTTCGGGTTCTTTTGTGGTTCCATACAAATCTAACAATTTTTTTGTTTTATTATTTTTTTTAATGCCATTGGTATTTTTATCTGTATATTGCTTTGGGGAAATTGGCCATTTTGATTATGTTGATGAAAATGGTTTTAGAGTTCTTAATATTCTCCCTTCCATTCAAGTATCTCCAGGAGTGGGAGAGATGGGATTTAAATCCATGTGAACTGATTCCTGATGGGTTGCTTTTGTGTCCCTTTGAAAATAATGATTAGACCCACTATATCTCCCTCCCTTAGAAGAACCTAATAAAGCCATGTACACTAAGTATGTTCAGTGATTATTATGTCTCTGAAATCAAAACAAAGTAGAAAGCCTGTATTTCATGTACACAAAAGAGGTCACATACCGAACCTGACAAGCTCAGGGGGAGGCCTGCATAGCAGCAGGCCCTACAAACTCAGAGACTAAAATCAACCACGTCCTATGAGCATAAAAATTCCTAACTAAAAGCAAATTCCTAACTAAAAGCAAGTCATGGCAGGAAGTCACCTCCTAGGCCTATAGCTTCCTTGACAGAAGGTCAGTCTTTACCTTTAGTGAACCTGTCCATTGTCTTTTTTCCTCTAAGATAACATACCTTTGAAATGTTGGAGTAATCTCCTTTTCCAGACCCCTCAGGGCACAACCAGAGAACAAACCAGAGAACCCCTCATTGTTATCTTGTTCCCCAACTACTATCTCTACGTGCTGTAAAGGTTAATTATTATCTATCCTGTATTCATCAATGTAAAAGAAGTATGTGTCTCTCAGCTTTACTTCTTATATAATCCTAGAGATTACCCGATTTTGCTTTCTCTACTGCCTTAATCTACCACGAATGGATTTCATGTAACTGTACTTACACCTCTCCTTAGCTTCTAGAAAATAAACTGCAAAACTGTCATTCTCTGGAGCATCTTTTTAATCATTGAGATTTTGCTTCTCGGCAATTGTCATCAGTTTGGCCCAAATAAATTCATAAAAAGTCTCTACAAGTTTGGACATTTCTTATATGATAAGTGTAAGCATTAGGATTAACTAGTAGCCTTACTGAGTACTTAAAAATTTCCAGGTAATGTGATCAAATTTTTCCACTGTTAGTAATAATACAATATAATATTTTACATCGCTGATGATAGCTTTACCCTAATTCTTTCAGTAGTCCTGTTTCCACAATTAAAAAATTTAAAGAGCTCTGAAAATCAAAAAACTTTTTATATGTTCAAAACAAACTAATACAGCAAAATCATCTAACCTGAACTGGTATGAGGCTTTTTATAATCTTTATCTTTCTCGCTATAAAAATGTTGCTGCAAAAATATTACTGTTTGATTATATGGGGCTGTCCCAGGGCCCATTGTGGTCACTCAATAATTTAAAGTGTTTGTACCATATTGTTTTTCAGAACTCTAAGAATTTCTGAATTCTAACATTCAATTAGCCACAAGGTTTAAAATAAGGTTGTGGACTCTAAAATTTTAGTTTGAAGAGATTTAAAAATAAACTTCCTCACTGTATATATGAGATAAATGAAGTGTAAGGCAGAACTGGCACTAGAATTTCATACATACTAAGTTTGTTCTTACCATATCATACTGCCTCTTTTGTCTGTTCCTAAGACTAAAACCTGATATTCTCTACCTGCAAAATAGAGAGAACAACAATACCTATCTCATAGAACTCCCATAAGCATTAACTACACCAATGCCTAAGCAGTGCTGACATGTAAGAGTTTTATGTGTCCCATCAACAGCATGGGTATCGTTAGAGGTTCTAGATAGAGTTATTAACTTCTGTGATTTTCTCTGTCTACACTTCCACAATGTAGAGTGATCTCTACATTGCGGCATTACCATTAAAAACATTAGGAGAATGCATGGGGAAAGGAACAGTTAAGTTTTTGACTTCCAAAATAGGCTTTTCATGCCCACACATACGTTTGAAAGCCAGAACCATTTGATTTGCAAGAGCCTGTTTGGAAAGGCTTTGTAGCATTAAAAACAGAAGGCCAGGAAAAAAGCAAACCACAGAATTTATGATGTAAGGACAGACTGGAAAGAGAATGGAGTAAAGTCAGATGGCTTCATCTCAAAAAACTAAATGAAAGTTACCTAGGTCAGGAGAGGGGTAATAAAGTTGACGGGGCAAGAATCTGAAAGGGTATGTTAGAGTTTGAGATGAAGGCGGCACTGCCTGCCAACTACCACTCCCACCACCACCCTGGTCAGAAGCCTGTCAGTGCCTGCAGTGTTCCCACTGTCACCTGGGAGCACTGCAGGTCCACTGTGCTTAAGGACTGGGGTCCATGTCCTTATTGTTTTTGTCTGCTGAGCATCTTTTATGATAAAGGTGACCATTCATCCAGGTTGGCCCAGCGATGTCCCAAGTCTATTGCTTACCTGTTCACACCTCTTGCCATAATTAATAATCAATAACACCTCATTATATTTTATAGATGATAAAATATATGTCACTCTATTTATTGACAACAGCTTTCCTTTCCAATGCTGATCATCCAACAGAATTAGTACTTGTTCATCTCTTAAAAGTTTTGCAGAGTCTCATCTGAACTGCTCCAAATAGACACATCCCTTTAAAATGGCCTAGGACATTGCCAAGGTGAGGTCTATGGCATTTAAAGGCATGGTATGACCAGCAAAGACCTGAAAACACACTTGGGTGAGACTGCCTCCGTTTTGCATGTCAATTGAGGCAGAGATATCTTGGCATAGTTCTCTTTCTTCAGGGTTAGCATCCTCCTTGTACCTAATAGGTAATCAATAAAGCCCAATAAAACAATCTGACTGAAGGAACTATTCATTTCATTATCAATACTGAGGTAGCAGAATGAGAAAGAGAAAATAATTTCATATTGTTTTGAATTCTATAAATGCATATTTAAGGTACATAGTTGGTATTACTGAATATGATATCAATGTGTTTAATTTTGTAAATTTAAGTTCTTCTAAATGTTTTTTCAGCAGTGGGAGAAAAGTTCAAGGGACATAATACTTGGTAGAAAGAAAAAGTAATACATTCTTTTTTGTTTGTTTGTTTCTTAAGTTTTCTTTTATGACAGCCTTATCACAGCACTATGATATATTTTTTCCAAATTTCAGTTTGCACCTTACCCACAAATAAATTATAAATATGCCAAACCTCAGTCTGAAGTTTGGGAGACTAAGAACAAATTTTCTGCTGTAACTATGAATGTTGAAAACATGTCCAGAACTTTGAGTTCAAAACTCAAAGAGAGAAAAGCCTGGCCTTGTCGTCTAGGCTGCATAAGGCACTGCTTTCCATTTGAGTCAAAATTTGTTTGATGCTTGGTGATTGTTGTGAGTGCAGTAGAGCTTTTTAAAACACAAAAGATAAACATTTAAAACATCTAACTTACCTTATAAAACTTTATATCATTTTTATTAATATTTATTTTTCATTTTGTAAAATTTAAATAAAGAATAAGAATCATTAGCAATCTTCCATGGCCTCTTGGATTAAACACATTTCTTTGGAGAAGATTAGAGCCCTTAATTTACCCTTTCAAGTAACAACAACAGCAACAACAACAACAAAAGAATTTTAAAAACTCATAAAATGTTATAATAAAAGTCAAGCTCTTCCGGCAAACTTAGTAAAACCACATCAAAATAGCAAAATACGTCTATGTCAAGAATAGCTCTGAAGGAAGTAGAAAATTATCTTTAAAACACAGACAAGAGTAGCTGCAGGCAAGCTTCACTGATGAATGCGACCACGACTGGTCAAAACTTTAAGGAGAAATAGGATATTTACATAGCCTTTAATTATCTCTTCCCATGTACTTATTAGTTAATGAGGTGGTTATAACATATACCCATAAAATCTTTAATAGTCCTTCTACCAGGAAGTGGAGCTTAATCCCCCTCCCCTTGGGTGTGTGCTGTACTTAGTGATTGTTTCTAACAGAATATGGAGAAGAAAACAAGTGATTGATAGTGGAGAAACTAGCGGACATCAGCTTAACCAAGTGATTCAAGTTAGCATCACCAATATTAAATCATCTTAATAGCACGCACCCCCGATACGATGTGATGAGATTATCTCACCTCTGCAATATTTTTCCCCTAAATCAGAAGCCCCAATTTTCTAATCATCAGATAACATCAGACAAACCCAAAGTGACGGGCATTCTACAAAATATCTGACCAGCTCTCGTCTAACATGTCAAGATCATTAAAAAAAAAAACAAGACTGTGAAATGTCACAGATGGGAGGAAATTAGAGAGACATCATGACTAAATAAAATGTGTTATCATCTATTGGATCTTGCAACAGGGAAAAAAAAACATTAGTTGAAAAAAACTGATGAAATCCAAATAAAGACTAGTTAATAGTTTTGTACAAATATTATAATTCCTTAGTTATGATGAATGTATGATATAAATTGTTACATAAGATGTTAACATTAGTGGAAACTGGGTGAACTTTACAAGGGGATTCTGTTGCATCTTTGCAACTCTTCTTAAATCTAAAATTACTTCAAAATAAGTTAAAAAATATCTGAGTAGTAAAACAATAATTTTTTTCTAATTAGACTATTTTCATGTAAGGGAATGCATACATTTAAAAACCTAATGCAGCTCTAAGAAACAAAGTATATCCAAAAAAAGAAATCCATGAATACATATTTTCTGCCCTTGACAAATCCAATCCAGACAGACAATGGAGTAAGACAGAAGCAAATAAGAAGACAAAGGTAAGTTGGAAGGATTCATTCACAGGTACAGTTCTAGGTGCAAGTATTCAGGAATCATACTGTGAGACTTTTTGGAAGACAATAGAATATCTTTTACTGAGTTATTAGAATTAATATGCTTATAGTATAAACCTAATTAAATGAATACTGTGAACCAGCATTCTCTTAGTGAGCAATTCTTCCCAACTTCCTCCTCTTATCCTGAAAGCCAACAGTTACACTAATCTCCAGCAAGGTAACTGTTCCTATTAGCACATCCTTTACAGAACACAGAGGTCAAATGCTCCACAGAAATTCAAAGCTTAATTAGAACTTACTGTTTCTTGGGAACTGGATCACCCTTGCCATTTAACTTGTCCTGAATTTGGTTCCTAGGAGACTAGTGCAAAGTTAAAAATTCTGGCAAAGGTACTGAGGATGTAGTTCGAATGTATCTCAGGATAGCATCACAAACCTGATAACTTAAGGTGATTTTACATATGGTAATATATGGGGAATCTTCCATTTTCCTATTTACTTTTTTTATTTCAAATTTTCTATAATGGATGTGTATTAAACCTATAATTTTTAAAAACTTAAAAATGTATTCATAACCCACATTGTTCTGGATTTGAAAATGGACTGCAATATATCCCAGTGGGAGATTTTTAGCTGAACTAAGTTAATAACATGCCTATTGGGGATAAGGTTTCCCATGACATGATTCCTGCAAGAGCAAGAGAAACATATTTTACTAACTCAAAAGTGATTTCACATAACTAAAAACTCATACAATCTCTCTACATTTGTACAGTTCAGAGTTTTTGGTTCATTTTTTTTAAGGGATGAAATTTCATGATTTTATTTACTTTAAAACCCTTAACCCATCAATTAAACCTGAAAAAGGCCTCAGGCATAGATTTCTTGCAGAGTTTAAAAAACTTTCCTCAATTGTTGCTAAATTACTGTAACTTCTCAAGTTACTCTGTTCTTTTCAGGATTGAATCAAAATGCAATCAAACTAATATTCGAAACAGGAAAGAGGCAGAATTAAAAATCTTCCAAGCTATCATCCAAACTCGGTCACCTTTTTTCTTAATAATATTTTAGGACTGAGTCCTCCAATATAATTTTTTTCTCATGAGCAACAAGGACATTTTAACATAATAAATGGTTCAACTACTAATACCAAGTTCTCTCCAAGTAAACAATGAAAAAGAACACAGACCTTGATTCTGTGTTTACTTTTTTTAAAAAACAACTTATTGAGGTATGACTGACACACAGAAAACTGTACATATTTGGTATACACAATTTGATTAGTTTGAGGATCTGTATACGCCTTTAAAACCATTGCCACAATCTATGCCATAAATATATCCATCACTTCTAAAAGTTTCCTCCTGCTGTCTTTATATTTATTTTTTAAAAGGAGTTTTCAGTAGTCCTTCAAATATTACTGGGGTTTTGTTGTGTTTTGTTTTTGTTTTGTCATCAGCTCAAAAAATTTCCCTATGCTCTTTTGGGTTTGTTTGTTTGCTTTTATAAAATTTATTGGGTGACACTGCTTAGCAAAATTACATAGGTTTCAAGTGTACCATTCTCTAGTACAACATCTATATATTGCATTGTGTTGTTATCAGAAGGGTGGACATACCCAAGGGTGTATTTAATCAGTGTATTATAGATTCCTGGCATGCACAGTAAAATCAGATTATGAGCAGCAGGTGATTCATGTACCAGAATAATACTGTCAGAAGCAGAGTGGATAAGAATGGTGTTTTGATTCATGAAATTTCTACTAAAAATGTTGTATTACACAACTACCTCACTTCATTTTTTTAAAAAACTGACAAAGTAATATAGGGACCTAGGATCATGATAGTGTAATAAATTGAAGTTTTGATGTACCCACACTGCTCCTAATATACAGAAGTAGGAGATGCAATTAAAAAATTGATAACCCACAAGACATAGCAGGGCTTTAAAAAAATATAGGCATCTCCATGGAGTTGATAAAAACACGAAGCACTGGGGAGGAACTAAGTATAGGCTTATTAGGCTCTGGTTTCGGAAGAATTAGAAACAGGTTCCTGAGGATCAAAGCCAGGTCATGCCTTGAAAATCATGTTTTTAAACTCTGACTACTACTTCTGATTGTTTTCTCATAGTTTTCTGTTTTTATTTTATGATGATCACATCTCCTTGAATCTCTGAGCGCAGTAATGAAAGGTTTCTTGTACGTAAAGGTTTGAACTTTTATGGCTTTTTTAAAAATGATCTTTTGTTTTCTCAATTATCACCATTACCTCCATTGTGCCTTGGATTTTCTCTTTTTTGTTGCTTGTTTTCCTCACATGCCTGCTTGCCTATTCAGCTTTAAGAATATACTGCCGTGAGGCTGGTGTGTGTTCCCTCTGATGTTACATTTAAGCAGATTTTAGTAGATTGTTTTTTGTTGGTGTTGTTTTTGTTTGTTTTGTTTTGTTTTTTCATATTTCTCTCTGGAGTGGGAAATTGTACTGGGAGCATTTGTACTCTGATGTTAGCTGTTATATATCAATTTCAAATGAGTGGATAGGGAGTCATGCAGGGAACTTCCTAATAGTCAAAGGGGTGGAACTTACTGTGACTTGTCATTCACACTAAATGCCTTAAAATTCTCCTGTAAGGCTCTGTCTGACTTTTGAGAAAAACAGTCCTACAGGCTTTTGCAGGAGGGCAAACTCTGGTTGCCTGTTTTCTATAGATGGGGCACGCGAGGAGTGCCTACTTGGCTCAGCTCCACATCTCACTGTGACTGCATTCTCCTCACTGAGTCTCTGGTGAGTGTCTAGACAGAGTTTGGCTTTCTGTTTTTATCTTACCCAACAGATAATCAGAAAGCAATATATTATGGAAGTATTATCTTCACTTCCCACCCAAAGAGGAAAACTTCTTTGATTTAAGGTAACAAGTTATGCACTCAGCTATGATAGAAGAGCCATGTAAAAAATATTTACCACTTAAAGGATATTTCAGAATCTTTTGCCAAAGTACATTTTCCATTACATCATTCCAACTCTTCTATACAGTAAAACCCACCATTAAAGCTCAGCTAACTCACTGGTATAGACTGTAATGACTCTTTCGACCAGGACAGCTACACAGGAGTATTATCTCTTAGCCAAAGGTAGGAGTGCCCTTTACCACATTTGAAGGTCACGTCAAAGCAACATGTGTGATAAAGGAAAAATAAAAGTCTAATGAATTATCATGATATACACCCCCTCTGAAAAGGTTTTTCCAAGTCCCTTTGAAAGACAGACATTCATCTATTTGCTCTCATTTGGATAGAGCCAAAGGCTGCATACTGAAAATCCAGGTTTAGGATATCTCAGTATTGACCTCTACGTTACCAACATTAAGGTGAAGTTTCCCAGGAGCTAGTTTCACAGGAAATAGAGGAATCCATCCCTCCCTTCCAGTGATGGGTAAAGAGGTAAAGACATTTTCAGAATATCGCATTTCAGAAGGGTTAGCAGGGTACAGTGTTCGGAAAGAATTTGGAATGTGAGTCTTCACCACTAGCCAGCTGGGTGATCTTGAACAAATTACTTAAAGTCATTAAATTTTAATTCTATTCTTTAAAATGGGGGACACAGTTTCTTCCATACATGAGGGCTGTCTGGAAAAACTCCGGGCATAAATGCCTCTATTTTTCACAGTACACGGCTGGATACTTTCGGATAGCACTCATATATATATGATATGTAGCATAAAGGTAGAATAACAGACTAAGCAAAATTGGAGACTCCAAAATGAGAAAAATGATTAGGTAAAAGTATTTGGTTTTTCAAAAGAAAATTACTGAAATAACCATTTTGATAAAAAATAAGCTTAGTGTTTATATTTTTTTATATTTTATTTAAAAATGCCTTTGGCAATTTGTTGTTGTCTTATTTGAATTACATATAAGAATGGGACCACAGACTTCTCAGTCTTAGTTGCTCAAAGCCTATCGGTCTACCTTGGGTTCCTCCTACCTGTCTGGCCTGTCTGGGACCCCCACCCAAAAATATCTACTCAACTATCACACAAAACTGAACATGCCCCAATATTTCACTATATTTGTGATGGTGTATTTAAGAGCTAGCTTTTTATTTATAGTGAATTTTCCCCTGACCATAATTTGAGGCTACTCACTTCTATACCTGTTGGTTTGTTGATTTTTTTTACCTGTGTCCTTTGAGCTTATATTTTTCTATATTGTCCAGTGTACCATCAAGCTCACATCCCCCAGAAACTAATGCATTTTTCTAGCCTGATGTATGAAAAATAAAATTATTCAAAAAGGTGGAAAATTAATCACAAATGCATGGGTGATAAATTTTTAAAGAACATAATGTGACTCACAGGAATCCCCCTTTTTGATGTCCTAGTAACGGAGTCAAACTGATGCACAGCAAAGCACACCAGGTAAGTGCTCATGGGGACGGACTTTTGGAAGGTCGTTCGAGTCCATTTATCATCCACCGGCTCTTCTTTCTATTGAAAATCAAAGATAATCTTTCATTTATCAAGAGATTAATCATGTACAAGCCAAACCATTGCCCCAAACCTGGTTTTTCTAGTCAGAAGTCTTTTGTCAAGACTTACAGATAAAAGTTCTTTTTACTCCTAAATGGTGATGTCTAAAAGACAAAAGGAAATTTTATTTTATTTTTAGTGCAGTGACTGAGTGATTGAGCTTATACACTATAAAAAGTTTCTCAGGGAGAAATAGAGTTTTGAATGTGATACAAACTGAACAGGACTTTATTTAACTTTCTACATGAAATACACAATTCTGGTCCAATATTTGAAGAGATACTGGGGTCCCTTAATGAAGATTAAGCCCGCTCTCAATGCCTCGCACACAGAAAGAACTAAGCAGCATTTGCTGATTTGACTGTGTTCAGGAGAGCAATGTTGGGTTCTTTCCATCTCTGGTTGTCTACATCGAAGACCCAAAATATGGTCACTAAAGTCACTAACTTGGTTACCGTGGAGACAGAGAAGGATTCCATTGCTTGATGCACCTGACCCCATCTGTTTGGTTTTCTAACCATGCCAGCTTTGCTTTCTTTACTGCCAATCACCAGTCCTAATACTTCATCTGTGAAAACTTGCCCAACTCGTTCTACTCATCGTTTAAACATTTCCACATGCCCTGCAGACACACAGTAAGTCACACTATAATGAGGAGCTTTGAAAAGGGATTAGAGTGGGAAGCTGGAGCAGAATTGATCCATCATTGACAAGGCAAGTGTGGAAGGGTTGATGCTCCAGCAAAGTAAGATACTCTGCAATAAAAACTCCAGGTATTAGTTTTGATCTCGTAAGGAACCAGAACACTCTCTCATTTTCAAGACTTTCGGGAGTATGCTCTGCAAAAGGAAAAGGTCATATGGGAAGTCTTAGAAGCAGAAGTTAGTCAAATGTGCATTCTTTCTCTTCCCACCTTCACTGTCCTGCTTTTGTGCCAAGACATTCTAATAATATGTGATCCTGATCCCATCCTCTGGATCGGTGTGCCAGACTTTTTATCCTTTCCTCTTTCTTTTCCAATCGAAAGTCAATTGCTTGGGTGTCTCACACCAGAAGAAAAAAAGTTGAAAAACTAATTCCCACTGAGGTGTGGGTGGCTGATGGCAGTTTACTTTTTAACCCTTTTATGGTTTTGTTTGGTTTATTTTGTGCTTGTTTTTTGTTTTGTTTTGTTTTGTTTCTTTGAGGAATATTTATCATTAAAAAGGATGAATTTCAGTGATGATATTTCAGGTAGATCAGAAAGATGGGAGGTATAATATTGGCCTAGTATCCTGATACTAGGCAGGTAAGAATTACAAAGGATGAGCTTGACCCTTTGACAATTAAACTCTGAAGTGATAATAAACCTCAGCTTTGAGTTAATGACACTTTAGTTAACTACATTACCCATGATGGGGATGAGGAGCAGTAACAGGGGAAAGACTGTTATGTTAATAACTGTGCAGACAGAACTTACTGTAGCCTGTCTTTTTTTAACATTTAATAAGCATTTCTCCTTCACCAGAAAATCTACAGGCATGCTATTCCCCAGAGTTGGCTTCTATACTCCAATATTTAAGTGATGATATTTTGTAGTATCTCTGTCTTAAAAACTGAGATTATATTAAAATAAAAACTCAGAATAGTGATGAGGCCCTCAAATATTTTTAATCCTGTAATTCCAATAGCTTGCCATTAATTTGTCATAACTGGGGATTCTTTCCATTAAGCATGGCCCAGCTGAGATAAGTCTACTGTATTCGCTCCTG
This sequence comes from Lyroderma lyra, assembly GCA_004026885.1. Lineage (NCBI taxonomy): Eukaryota > Metazoa > Chordata > Mammalia > Chiroptera > Megadermatidae > Lyroderma > Lyroderma lyra. The sequence goes on from PVJL010004220.1 coordinate 82,765, forward strand.
CTAAGAAAACCCACTGTGGCCTTTTGACTGGACTGGGGTATCTTGGGTTAAAGACTTCCAGGACTGAAAGAGATTGCCAAAAATGTATTTTAAAACCTCTAAATGAACAATTAGAGCAAAATTACTTTTAGAATTCAGTGGATATGCTGTATACTTAAAATTAATACAAAATAATATTGAATGTAAAAAGAAAGAAAGAATTCAATGAGTTCTTTCCTAGCCAATTGGGTAATTTACCTGGTATTTTAGACATACACAAAACATGTTAAAAATACTCACCTCCACTGGCATATTTGAAAGTGCCTGATAGTCTTTGGGGTGGATGATAGATATTGTATAGGTTGCCTTTTTGTTGGGCTCATCAAAACAAGGGAAGGATTTCCTGGCATCTGTTGGTTCATGATCCGTGGCTGCTATGCTCCTAAAAACAAACACATAAACAAACAAAAAACATAGGGGCTTCTGACAGCCCCTATGTTTCTATTTCTATAGAAAAAAATCATTAGCTATGTACTTATAACCATCACTTTTTTTTTTTTTTTTTTTTTTGCTTTTTGGTATGTGGGTAGCTCCCTGACTGGGAATCGAACCCAGGCCGCAGTGCTGACAGCGCCAATGCTGAAGCCCCAAGCCACTACACCATTAGGGAACTCCCACCATCACATTTTTTAAAATGAGTTTCCATCCAGAAACTATCAAATAGTTGTCCAAGTATTTTCTGGAATTTTTAGGTTCATAAATATATGAAAATCTGGGTAATGATTCAGATGTTTTCTATGAATATTTAGAGATTTTGGGGCCATAATTTAAAATATATGAGCCATAAATGAGCAAAATTAAACCCAATTATGAACTATCACTCTCTTCACCCCAAGCTGTCAAACAACGAGTAGATAAACAAAGCCAGCTGGAAGGCTTGTCTCTAAGTGCCCTTGTGACAGTGAGCAGCTGTGTTCTGTCATGGCGTAGAGGCATCCCAACTCCTGTCCCTAATGGCACATTTTTTTAAATTTATGTTACACCAAATAAGAAAGAAATCTCAGTTTCATTTCCATGGAAAGGCAGGGCTCTGAGTCATCTCCCAGGTAAAGTAAACTTTGACTAGGTCTAGGGCCCACTTTTGAGAATGGACAGTATTTTTTTTATGGCTCTAACTAGGCATACGCTTGTGTGAAAATGTTAGTGTTTAAGATCTCCATCATTTCAAAGTGGAAATATTTTTTCTGAGTAATTGCTCAAAAAAGAAAAGAAAAACCAATGAATATATATTTTTTACATGTAGCCATATCATAGTAAGCTAGTATTATTATACAGTCGTCCATCAAAGTAAAAAGTACAAAAGAAAGGAAAAGTAAAAAATGTTGACTCATATTCATGAATAATTTGTGTAAGGAAAATATTTTGTCCTTCAAGTTTCTCAGGGTCTAAAGGGGGTATATCATAAAGATTGTCAAGCCAAATTATAGCATTCATTCATGTAACAAATATGGGGGCTGCCTGGAAAAAACCCAGCCATAAATTCCTCTCATTTTCATATTACATGGCTGGATACTTTCCAGACAGCCCTCGTATTTCTTAAACCCTTTCCTTACACACACACACACACACACACACACACACACACACACACACCTGTGTCAGGAATTATTTTAGGTGCTGGGGGAATAACAATGACAAAATAGGTAAATAGATATAGACAGATACAGAGGCTAGACAGAGAGATAGATGATAGATAAAGGAGAATGATGAGAGCTCTAGAGAAAATGAAATGGGGGGAGTAACAGAGAATGGCTCAGAAGTGGGGAGCACCCTCAGGTGGAGTAGCGGGGATGATCTCTTAGAGTGGGTGGTGGTTGCTGAGATCCGAATAATGAGAAAACACCAGACAGGTGAAGATGAAGGAAAATGGGCTCTAACAAGAGCACAGCCAGGAGGAAAGGAACTTAATGTGGGTGGGGACCTGAAAAGTGTCCAGTGTGGCTGAAGTATAGTAAACCAGGGGGACTGGGCTAGGAGGAGTTTGGTGAGATCTGCAGGAGCCATGGTAAGAGTCTGAATTTCATTTTGGTTCAAGGATGTATCATATACATTATTTCACCAGTAAACTAATATGCCATCGGTCACATCCATCTATAGGAAATTAAAATAGTTTTTTATTTAAAAAACTCTCTAGATATAAAAATTACTTCTTAAAAACTGAGCCAAGAAAACTAATTTATGTAAAAAACAATCAGAAAAGTGGCTGTCTGGGGAGACTTCTGACTGACAGAGCGAGCTTTCTGGGATAACTGAAAAAAGTCTCTACCTTCCTAGGCTGTGTGGAACAAAGATGTGTGCATTTGACAAAATTCATGGAATAGTGCCCATTAGATGTTTGCATTTAATGCATGCAAATTTTACCTGACTATAACTGTAAATCAATATTGAGCTCTAGTAAGTAGTTTCATGTTGTTGCAGTGGTATGGGTTGGCAATTCAGAAACAACCCTCTCTGTATGTTAGGCTTGAGCAAATGAAAAAGAATAATAATGAAAAGCAGGTTTTTCTCACTGTTAAGAAGAGGACTACAAATTTGTAGAGGAGGAAGATTAGACTGCACCCTTGGGACTGAATTATAATTGCAGGTTTGGTGTAAATCAATGATTTTTCATTTGGCTGTAAGTAGATGGATATAAAATTATACAGAGACATATACTTCCTAGCTTTGTCTACTGAACAAGACTAATTGCAATGACAAACCTGCAGCAGGAGCACAACTAGTTCCCAAAAGATCATTTTTAAATAGCACTCTCCACTAAAAGGAACTGGGGTTCCTTAGAGAAATGGCTGGTTCCACTGCTGAGTCAAGAAAAGTCCAAGAAGATCCTGGAATATCCTGCTGTCCCAAAAAGTAACAAACTTCCCAAAGAATCATGGGAGCAAGTAAAAAGGACAAAGGAGTTCACCTGAGGGGACCACCATTGGCCAAATCTGGGAGAACTGGAACATCAAAATAGAAACCATTGAATGAAGTAAGAATCCTCAGATTTAAAAAATGTGCCTAAATAAGTAAGTTGCAAAGAAGGGAAAGCTCTTCTTTACAAAAGGTTACCCACTAATAATTTTAGGTGGAATGATAATTTAGAAAATCATCAGTGAATGACAAAACAAATGGGTGAAAGTTTGATGAGGAAAGGGATATTTGAAAAGCTTCAAAGAATCTATGAAAATTACTTGCAAAAGGAGAAATTGCACCTTACAATCGAGAAACCTGTGGGATAACTGTTTAAGCAAGTGATCAAAGAGGACAACACCATTAATAATAATACAAGGCAACCTAATGTAATTGCCTGAAATTCTTGACAAAGCTCTTAACTTACATTTTTACATCATGAGGAAAATCAGACACCCTAAAACTGTGGGACAGTCTCAAAATAAGTGGACTGTACTCTTCAACAGTATCCAAGTTGTGAAAGAGAAAGAAGGCTAAGGTTCTGTTCTGGTGTAAAGGAGTCTAAAAAGGCATGACACTAACTGCAATACACGGATCCAGACTGGCTTCTGGACCGGGAGAAAATTGTTTTTCTTTTCTTTTTTTTTTCTCTTTAAGCCAAGGGTTTCAGGAACATTTAATATAAATATAATATTTAAGTTCAGGAGTCACACCTACATTATATCCCTGGTCAAACTTCTCAAAGGCTATAGGAAAGGACCACCTCCATACCAATGTCTGTCTATGGGCCCAGGTTTGCTTTCCAACCCCAAACAAAAAGCCTGACACAACACCCTCCGGGAAAATCAACCTTGGATTCAAAGAAATGCTGTTCAGTGATGATGATTACAGTCCCAGCCACACCAGCAGCCCCCTAGGAAGTCGGGGGAGGGAAGCGGGCAGCCAGAAGGAGAGACTCTTCCTCTCCCCACGAAGCAGCTCTACCTCCAAGCAAGAGATGGGTGACCTGGTGCTACCAAAGGACATCTTCAGGTTCACTGATGAAATGTGATCATGCCTGTGGATTAGATCATTGTATTATATCAATGTTAAATTGTGTTATTTTGATAACTGTGCTGTGGTTATGTTAGAGAATGTCCACATACTTAGAAAATATCTACTGAATGTGAGGTGGTAAAGGGAAACAGTGTTTCAATATACTTAAAGGGAGAAAGAGAAAGAGACACAGAGACATTGAGGGAGAAGGAGAGACAGAGAGAGAATAGAATAAAATGTAAATAAGTGGTGAATCTGGGTGACGTTTCTCGGAGTTGTAGTATTCTTGTAACCTTTCTGTGAGTTTGAAATTGCTTCGAAATAAAAAGTTACTCAGAAAAGCTTCTGCCAAGACTTTACTCTTCAATAATTACTGATGAGTTTTTGTGATGATAATTTAATTAGTGAATTGAAATTTCTAACAGCACACAGATTGCAGTGAGTTGTAACTACATCAGAATGTACAGAAAACCTGCACACTGTCCTAGGGTACTAAGGTTTTATAATGAGCGGCACTAAGCTCTTATCCCATGTTTGGTCAGCTGCTTTTTCCTCTGAATTCTTCTGGCTTCTGATTTCTTTCAGAGGCAAAAGGAAAGGAAAGCTCACTCTACAAGATGTTGCAGCTTAGTCACACCTCAGAAATAAGTCAGCTAACAAATTTGGGAATGTGTGTGTGTGCGTGTGTGCGTGTGTGTGTGCGCGCACGCGTGCGCGTACTTGAGTGCACGGTGAGGGCGGGGGAGGGGGGGGAATTTCACGATTGTAAGCAATAGCCATGGGTTAGGTTTGCAACTACTCTTTCCCAGTCTCCAATTTATGCCCCAGCACCTGAGAAAAGAATTTCCAATACTTCCCTCATCTTTCTTTAACAGAGGTTGTGCTTGATTGTACACAAAACTGTCTACTAAATTAGAGTATCTCTGAAGGCTCAGACATACTTTGGAAATGGAATGTAGCAGCACTGGAAGTGTCTCTGTGGGGTGTGTTCGCTAGTCCTGTCAGTGAACGTTAATCACGACAAACCCACTCAATTGCAGTGATTTTGATGTATATTGGTGTAAGTAAGGTGACATTCCCAACCAGTACTACAAAATGTACATTGTTTTCTTTTTTAAAGGGTAAAGCCAATATGGTTTTACATGGATAATTCTCTTCTATGAGTAAAACTACCTGAATTCTAATCCTCCTTCAGTCCCTTAAATGTGATCTTGCAGAAATTACAAAACCTATAATTCTTAGTGTCCTCTTAGTGGTTAAGAAATTACATCTGACCTCTTTACAAGGTTATGGGGGAGAGAGAAAGGGTAGGTCACATTTAGCAATATATTTGAAACTCTCTTGAAATTTTACATAATGGGATTAGGATATATTTCATCCTATTTTATTAAATTTACATAATGGGATTAAGATTCAGCTTATCCTATTTTCTTAAGGCATAGGTTAGCTACGCTTTCTGATGTAGAATTTTCTACAACCAACAGACTTCAAAACTCTTTCATTAGAAATATCTGTACAGGGATAAAATTAATTTTTTAAATTTGTGTATAACTATTATAGGCAATACTCATATAACATATTTTTAAATGGTAATTTATTATTGTCATGAACTCCAGAATAACTCAAAAGGTCCTATTTGTATATGCTAAGTTCTAAGTTACTAAAGTTTTGCAAATACGTGCAAATTGAAAACAAGGTATATGAGATAACAGTACAAAACAATTTTAGACCACAACTTCTTTGGGGAGGTTTTATTCAGTGATTAAAACTTTTTCTTTTTAAATCAAATAAATTGTATTGCAAATTAATGGAAAAAGCTGGCTAATAACACAATATGTTCAGGAATGACTTGGGTATGTCCTCAATAATTACAATGCCAGGCAACCATGCTGAAGTCAACCACATTTCCATAAGGGCCTCTCCAGACCCCATTAATAAGTCGCTTTAGAGGCCCAACACATTAGAAATATAAATCTATGTAGCTTATTGATTTATAAAAGAAAAGAGGATTCTACTGACCTCTCCGAGTGCATTACGTCAAAGTGACCTTAGAGAAAGCCGAAGACAGAGGTGATGATGCAAGTCGCAAGCCAGTTCATGCTGAAGCAACTTAAAAGATTAACACCCCAGACTACTTATCTCATAAGTCATTTGGCATACTGTGTCCATTGAAAACTCTCAGGCTATGTTCAGCAATTTCATAACTTAATGCAGCAAAATAAATAACAAGGTCTGGGTGAAAATCCTTAACCAAAGGGCTTCTTTTGCAAGTGAGGCTGCCATTGTTGCTAGGTGTCCATACAGGCCAAGGAAGGGGTTCCAGAATTAAGTAGGGAAGCTGATCCGTGCAAGACAACCCATCTAGCTCATTCAGATTCCAACATATTTTTGGTTTTTCGAATGAACCATTTAATCATTTAATTTAATCGTTCCATTGCTTTTCTTCTATATAGAAGACATTCAAGGTCAAGTAACATTTCTTTTTGTTTCCCTGCTTCTAAAAATAAAAGACATTACTAAGCTTCCTGCAACAAGTAAAGAAGGCCAAAAAAAATCTATTCTTTATTAATAATGAGTATACTGATAGCTTGACATACCAATGTAAGAATATAATGAGTAAACCGACATAAACTAAAATTTCAAGATCAAAAGTACAGATGAGTATACATACACACATGTGAGAATATACCCCACACACTTAACTAAGACTATCTCATTGATTTCTTTTTTGTTATGTTTCTACTTAACTCCTAAATCTATCACAACCTTGTGCTTCAGAGTTATTTATCCAAATGCCTACTAGACATTCCTTTCTAGATGTCTGACAGGTCAACACAACTGACATGAAACCTAGGACCTTCCCTTCAAAACCTGGTTCTTCTCTTATGTCCAATACCAACTAAATGTGTGGGCTGTTACTCAGATCAGATATTTGGGGCATCCTAAACCCGTAACTTGAACTTAAACCTCTGCATAGTCAATCAGTTTGTAAATCCTGACCCCTTACTTCCAAACTGCCTTCTCCATTGTGTCCTCTTCTGCCTACCTTGCGACCACTGACCTACCTGATCTTCATCTTCACTTTCTTAGATCAGTGCAGTGTTGCCCATCCACATCTAAGTAGTCACCAGTTAAGTTTTCCTTCATAATGCCTATCATTAGCTATCCTTCCACTTCCAAATGGGTTTTCCAGGGTTATCCCTAGGTAGCCTCCTGATATACACCTCTCCCACAAACTAATTTCTTTCCCCTACTCTACTTCTCTGACTTGGTGCCTTTCCTTCCTACCTGCGTGTACCTTCTCACTTGCCGATTGAAATCCCACCACAACATTAAAATTCAGCCTCAATCCTGCCAAAGCCATGAAGAACACCCAGAAAACCCACACCAGAAGCCATCTGGCCCCCTTTTAAATTCTCATCATTCTTGTCAATTCCAGTGATTTTCAGTCTTTAATGTATGAAGACCGTGTTCCTAAATCAAAAACAGATTTACTAACTCCTCTTGCCTTCAACAAGATGGGCAGACAAGGATGGAGGAACATTTCCTGCCCTGCGTGGGCGGGTAAAGACGTCACTGGTAGAAGTTGGACTCTTACGGGAAAGGGGCTGTGGCAATGCTCCTGTCCCAGCTTGTGTCAGGGGACATTCATAGTGTAAAGGCCTGTGTGAGAGCAGTTCTGTATATTCATCCAATACGATGTGAGTTCTCACTGCTAGGCAGTGAGCAAGAGAGACACAGCCCATCTCAGAGACCCACCGAAGAGTCCACAATCACGTGAGGTTGGGAACCTGCAACTATGGCTGTCTTTGGAGATTCATAATGGACATTAGTATATAAAAGTCTCTGAAAAGTCCCACGTTTAAAAAACACACAAGCAAAAAAATCATTTTCACTTAGTATTTTTGCCAAAACTCATTGGGTCACAGAGCCCTCTCCTGCCTTTGATCTGGCAAAATTTATTAATACCCCACGCAACTAGAGCACGGAGAGCACGGCGGGACATACTCTGGAAAATTCTATGTAAGAGCAATTTAAATGCTGAGAAAAATACTGAATCTGGAAGAGAAGAAAATATGATTACATACCTTGGAGAGCTGAGTAGACTGGGGACAGAACAACTGCAAAGAGTGTGGGGGTTTTAGAGGTGTGGGCAGAGAAACATTCCAAGGTTTCAATCCTTTCAAGTGGTTTTCCTCAGACTTTAAGGAACAGACCAGAAAGTAGAAAAAGGGACTGAAATTTCTCAGACTTTCTTCTCCTAAGGCTCACTATGACTCCATTCCCAGCAACATAACGTGGATACTATGGCTAAGGAACTCTAAGCTCACTCCACCTCTCAGTCTCCTTTACCTCAGAATTTTAAGGGAAAGAAGCTCAGATAGTTGTCTTCCTTCTGTGAAGCCCAAGTCCCGGTTATATTTGTAGATATCAAGTAATTTACTACTGATTGCAGTCATGTTTACTTTGCATTCTGGTTGCAACAAGAATATCCCAACCTGCTAATATTCAAACCTGGAGTTAAATCTTCTATTAAGGCAAAAATGTCAGAGAAGATCATTTTGACTACATACCTCAGAGATATGACTATGATGGTATTTTAAATCGTATGAACATCGAATGTTATAAAACTCACTCTATAATGTGAGAGAATAGTGCTGCTCCCATGAACTCACCCCTTTGGGGCATTATATGGACACTGTGGATGGGAACCCCTAGAGGCCCGTATTGTCAACATGTTACTCACAGGCTTGAAAAAAACAATGCACTTTTCTCATATGCATGACATATTTTGTAACAAGAAAAACAAAAAGTCTTCCTTTCAGTCTGAATGAAGTTATTGAGTTCGTGCCAGAACAGTTCCCAAGCGTGTATGCTGTGCAGAACTGGCAGCAGCCTGTGTAATGTGAGAGCCTCAACAGCTACCAATGAAAACAAACACACTCGGGAAGACCAACCCATTCTATCCTGAGAACCTAACAGAGCACCAGCCTTCTTTGCCAATATTGCTGTTGTGTAGTATTTTCTGACCAACGGTTAAGACAGTTGAGTTTCAGAATGTCAGCTCTCATGTTTATACCAGTATTTTAGGGTAAAATTAACTGGCACAGAAACCTAGTCCGAAGAATCAGAATGAATAATGTATATTTTAGTATGCAGTGCTTTTCAAATATATGAAGTATGTAATAGAAATTTATTAATGGAAACTTGTTCCATATTTTTTTTTGGGGGGGGAGGCTTCCTGCAGTGTATAGAAGTTTTATAAAATATTTTGATGGCTTTCCTTGGATGAAATTTCTATTGTTTTCACAACCTAAGAATCAGTTTTAAAGTCTTAGCAATAATCATTTTAAAGTTTTAACTCATTTTTACTTTATACTAACGAATTTTTAGACTCTCTTGAAGGTGGATATTCTCCAGAATAGCATGCTTTTCCCTCTACCAAAGTGCAAACACTTCCAAAAATCATTTATCATTAGAGAAATAAGCACTTTCATTCATTGTTGATGGAAATGTAATTTGGGAAATACTTTTTGAAAGTCAGTTTGGAAACATACATATACATGTGCGCATGCATTCATATATATGTAATTTGGACCATTTTCCTAAGAAATATTAGAAAGTTATAAATAGTTTTTAATAGGAATGTTTATTACATTTTTATAAGTGTTTATAGGTTAAAAAAAGTAGGAGCAACTTAAATGTCCAAGTTTAATAGAAAAATTGAATAAATTATATTATATCCATAGAATAGACTATCAGGTATCAATTAAATCATTTGTGTAAAAATACCAAACAACATGTTAAAGTGTTGCTATATCCTAAAAGCATGTCACACAATACTATATACACCATAATGGTCTGTGCCCAGAAAATAATACTAGAATATCTGCCTACATATTAACAATGACTATACTTGAGTGATAGACTTATAAATGAAATTTTATTTTTCTTACAATTTTCCCTGTCTTCCAAGGTTTCTTCAGTGAATGTGTATTGTTTATGAAATAAACAAAACAAATGTTATAAGTTTCTGGATATAGTCATACCCATTATATCCTAACATAAGGAAATAAATAGATACACACAAAGATGTACTTAAAACTATGTTCTTTTCTGACTTGTTTATAGTAATAAAATACTGGAAGCAACTCAATTGGCTGACATTAAGGAATTGGTTTTAAAAAATAACAGTGCATTCATGCAATGGAATATTACATAATCTTTAAAATCAGACTCCTGAAAATATTTAAGAATGAGGGGAAATGCTTATAATATGTTAAGTTAAAAGGTATATAGATAGATACATTTATAGACATAATATAATTGTAATTTTGATTGCCTAGAAAAATATTAGAATTACATTAACACGTTAATGGGGTTACCAATGGATGGTGAAAGTATTTACAGGTTATTTTGATTTTCCTTTTTTATAATTTTCTATACTTTTAACATTTATAATTTTTATAAACAGAAAGTACAAACAATGAAGTTTGTTTTATTATTAGTGATCTTAAGATGCACCATCTATATGAGCATGATCCCTCCAATTTTTTTTCAAACTGGCATTCCTGCTCAATATATTAGTATACCACACAGTATGACAGAGCCATCTAAATATTTTATTTTAGTCCTTGGATCTCTCTGACAAGCAATAGGAAGAATTACGACTAAAAGCTTTGCTTTGCCCTGTAATGCTTAAAACAACATAGGAAAGGGATGTTCAGTGAGCTGGCCCCATAATCACATTTCTGACTATGATACTAAGGTGTCTTAATCATTTACCTGTTCAGAATCTGAGCAAGGAAAGGGCAAAGCAGTTTCAAGTTCAGTGACACCTCAGGTGTAGCCTGCCTCCCAGGTACAAGGGCCATACCCACAGTGTGAAGGTTTTCTAAGGTCATTAGGAAAGTTCATGCCTTTAACACAGCTCTAGTAATGGCCTCTGATTGATTGTCAAGGCCAGTAACCATCGGTGCTAGACTCAGAAAATGAAATTGTGCGCGCTCACACACACGCACGCACACACGTGCACACACTTGGAAGACTGTGGGGAGGAAAAATATTTTTATGTCTTTAACTATTTAACATATAGTGTATGTTGCAAAAGGCTTAACATTACCATTACACGTTGCATTAGGAGCAACAAGCCCACCGATGTGCGGTCTCAGGGAGTCCTTATTGAAAGCTTATCCGTAAATCATGGTTCTGCCCACATGAGATAAAAAGACATAGTCTTACCTTCCTTCCTAGATGGAGACACAAAGACAATTCTGTGGCTTTTACATATTTTCAATATCCTTTCTCCAATATAACAGTCAAAATTATAACTGACATGTACTTTCACTTAACTATAGTGTAATATCATTTTAAAGGTTCAGTTTAAAATCATTGCTGTATAGCCAAAAAAAAAATCACAAATGAAATTTATCAATACATGCATTTTAAAAATCTGTGTTTATGTACATATTGAAGATGGGATCCAGTACATGATGATTTTTCCTAATGGAATAAAAAACACTGATTTTTTTTTTCACTCTGTGCAGTTCACTCAATACTTCCAAGTTTTATGATAGGCTTTGAAAATACAGCAGGGCGAGAATTGTTGCTTCCCAGATGAACAGGCCAAATGGACACCAAGTTTCGATCAAGACCAGACCAACAGAAGGATTAAAAGGTGGAAAGGGCCAAGGAAAGGGCAAGAAATGGGGGAGGGGGGAGTGGTAAGTTTAGGGAATTATAGAGCAACAGTGAATGTTCACGTACTTGATCTGATCTTTCTCCACGTACGTCGTTCTATAAAATCCCACGAGCGAGCCGTTCAGCCAGCCAGCGAACTTCAAGGTCAGGAGGTAGGGGTCGTGGCCGCTGGGGGCGAGCTCTTCCTCCGCCTCCACGACCACATACTCCTGCTTTGGGTACTGGAAGCAGCGGCGCACCCGCACCTGCGCCCCGGACGGCCGCGCGAGCTCCGGCAGCTGGCTGACCCTGGTCTCCCGGAGGTGCAGCCACAGGTGCCGGGTGGGCGCGCTCACGTTGATGGCGATGGTCACCCTGCCCGTGTACGTGTCCTCATCCAGCACGGGCTTCATCTCCAGGTCGTAGTGGATCGGGTTGATGAAGTCCGGCAGCCTGAAGTTTTTCCAGGCTCCACTTGCATCGTCAGTGGCCGGGCAGACCTCCGGGTCCTGGGGAGGGCTCGCCGTGGGAGGACCGTGGGAGGGCGCGTCTTGCGGGGGCTCGCACGATCTGGTCAAGCCCACCGCAAGCCCTACGATCAAGCCGACACCCACCACCACTGCGCAGATAATGGCCACATGTCTCGTTTTAATGCAGTATCTCTTAGCGTCTTCTCCCTCCGCAAAGTTCATGCTTGTTGCCAAAGTAAAATGTTACACATGAACAGATGTTAAATTTAACCAACTAACGTCAGCAGACTTCCTTCTTAAATTAGAAGGAATGTCCTACTTCGGCAGCCTGTTTTCGCTGTTCCCACACCTCTCTCCCAGCTCCTTCCCACCAGCCACTCCAGGGTGAACGCGGAAACGGGGGTGGGATGGGAGGGAGCGGACTGACGAGAAAATTGTCACAGATCCCTTATAAACAGCGCATCCCCACCCCACCCCTCCGGCGCTGGAGGGAGTTAAATATAAAACAGGGCTTAGCTTATCAGCCAACAGGGAGGATCTTTTGCCAAAGCTCTGTCAGCAGCTTTCAGGGGAAAAACGTTGGGGAAAGAGGTGTGCTTGCAGTAGGAAAATGCAACCTTTGTCACTGGGCCTCTGACTTCCGCCTGTTGTGTTCACAATCTCTCCCTTCACCAAAGGACTTCTTAAATTTCAGCTGTTTTGTAAGGTAGCTTGCCAAAGAAGCTAAGTGGTGTGTTCTTCTCCCTCATGTTATGTAAACTTGCAGATCCTGCCTTCAGCCAAAGCCATACTCTAGAATTGGATGCTCAATGTGATACAGAAATTCAAGGACCACTTGAGTGCTCAGTAAGTATTTGTTGCGTTGGTGGATTAGTGAAGTATAGCCAGGAACCCTAAATGAGTTCAATGCGTGCTGGATGAAAGAGAGGAGGAAACACGAGGAAATTAGCCAAAGGAGTAATGCCTAAGTGGAAAGCCTGAAACGAAAAGGGAGAGGGAAGGACAGAACTCCGAGGAAGATACACGTGTTAGGTAATCTTGTTGGGTTAGATAATAAAGCTAGGTTAAATGAACTTGTCTCTGCAGTTTGCCTGCAAGTGACATTGACATCTTTAGACCATGATGTTGTAGATCACAGATTTAGATGCAAAAGGAGGCGTGTTGTGAGACCCATTACTGCTGCAAACCTATTGCTTCTGAATGACAAGGCCTTCTGTGTACGTCAGGTGCTGTTGGTTCATGTGAAAACGAGGGACATCTTCAGAAATCTCAATAATTGATACTACATTACGATTATTTGACTGGTGTTTTATACCTGCCAGTTAATCAGAACCAACATCCCATGGTTCAGGAAAGTAACAGACATACATGGCAAGCAGAATCTGTATTATATAGGGACCAGGGAGATTGGAAACTAGTTCGTCTCCATCTTGTCACATGGTCAATATTATAAGCATGCCAATTCTATAAACCCCTGTGGTCAATCCAAGTGATTTCAAACTTTAAAAGTTTTGTTGGAATTGAAAAAGGAGAGTGCCATTACACATGACTTAGCCAACCATGAACTCTAAATACACATTGGTAATGTTCTTTGCGATCTTGGCCGTTGACTCTTTATTTCCAATGCCTGTGCTCTAATCTGCATCTTTTATTTGGCCTCAGCAACTTCTTTAAAAGGTTCAATTAGTTTTAAGACTAAGGGATCTCAACTAACTTTTTCCAAAAGCTGAAAATAGTTACAGATTTCAGGACAGAAAACGTTCAGCATATCACATCTAACTCTTACTGGTTGGCTTTGTATTTGTCCAATAACTCCTGCACAAAACTGGGCAGTGCACAGTAGAGGAGACAAGAAAGAAGAGAATGACAAAGAGGGGCAAGAGGTAAAGGAAGAGGAGAGGAAATGAAGGAGAGGAAGAACTTTCAAAGATGATGAGGAGAATAACCATCCAAAACACATCCAAACACAATTGAATTAAAAATACAAATCAATGAAAACATAGATTTATAACATCTTTATTCTTTGTTGTTTCCAGATGGACTTAAGAATCTGCCTGCAGGGTTTTCTGGCACAAGCCAACTGCACATGATCCCCACCCGCTTAACCGTTGGCACCAACGTCTTCACAAGTCACAAGCAAGAATCGAAGTCCTGTTACTCATTTGGATCGCTCTGGGGAGAATCAGCTCACTCCACCCTCCCCTCCAAAAATGTCTCCAAGCCACCATTCACTCATTTATTCATTTTTTTCAATCATTCAATAAATATATATTGACTCAATGAATCTTTACTTTTTAAACATTCATTTATTTTTTATTTTTAAGTTTTTAATTTTTCAATTACAGTTGACACATTAGTTTCAGGTATACAACATAATAATTAGACATTTATATAACTTAGGAAGTAATCAGTTAAGTCTAGTACCCATCTGACACCATGCACAGTAATTACGGTATTATTGACCACATTTCCTATGCTGCGCTTTACGTCCCCATGGCTATTTTTATAACTGGTAATTTGTACATCTTAATCCCTTTCTTTTTTTTAATTTACCCCCCAACCTCCCTAAAATCTGTCAACCATCATTTTATTCTCTGTATTTATGAGTTAGTTTGGATAGTTTGTTCATGTATTTTGAAATATAGATTCCACACATAAGTGAAATCATACAGTATTTGTCTTTCTCTGACTTATTTCACTTGGCATAATACCCTCTAGGTCCAACTATGTTGTCACAAATGACAAATTTTCATTCTTTTTTGTGGCCGAACAATATTCTGTTGTATATATGTACCACTTCTTTAACCTACCACTGGACACTTCAACTGCGTCCATATCTTAGTCATTGTCAACAGTGCTGCAATGAACATAGAAGTGCACATGTCTTTTCGAATTAGTGTTTTGGATTTCTTTAGAAAGATTCTTTTTTCTCCACATTCTCACCAACACTTGTTTTTTTATTTATGGGTGACAGCCATTCTGACAGGTGTGAGGTGATATTTCATTGTGCTTGTAATTTGCGTTTCCCTGATGATTGGTGATGTTGAGCATCTTTTTATCTTTTCATTTTCTCTTGGCCATCTGTAGGTCCTCTTCAGGTCCTCTGCTCATTTTTCAAATCAGATTGTTTTGTTGTTGTTATTGTTGTTGTTGTTGCTTTGTTCTGTTTTTTGTTTTCTTTTTTTTTTTTACTAAGTTGTGTGAATTCTTTATGTATTTTGGATATTAACCTGTTATCAGATGTACCATTGACAAATATCTTCTCTCATTCCGATGGATGTCTTTTCATTGTGTAGGTGATTTCCTTTGCTGTGCAAAAACTCTGTGGTTTGATAAAGTACAATTTGTTTATTTTTCTTTTGTTTCCCTTACCTGAGAAGACATATCCAAAACAAAATATTACTAAGAGCAAGGTCAAAGAATTTACTGCCTATGTTTTCTTCTAGAAGTTTTGTTATTTGAGATCTTATATTTAAGTCTTTAATCCAATTTTAGTTTAGTCTTGCATATAGTGTAAAAAAGTGATTTAGTTTCATTCTTTTACATCTGTCCAGTTTCCCCAACACCATTTATTGAAGAGACTTTCTTTGTCCCATTGTATATCCTTACATCTTTTGTCAAGGACTAATTAAACACTATAAGGATGGATTTATTTCTGGGCGCTCTATTCTGTTTCATTGATCTCTGTGTCTATCTTTATGCCAATACCATCCTGTTTTGATTATTAAAGCCTTGTAATATAGTTTGATATCAGGTAGCATGATACTTCCAACTTTTTTCTTCCTTCTTAGGATTGCTTTGGCTATTCGGGGGTTTTTGTGGTTCTATATAAATTTTAGGATTATTTGTTCTAGTTCTGTGAAAAATTCCATTGGTATTTTGATAGGGAATGTACTGAATCTGTAGATCACTTTCGGTAGTATGGCTATGTTAAACATGTTAATTTTTTCTATCCATCAGAATGCTATATGCTATTATTTATTTTCATCTTCTTCAATTTCTTTCCTTAATGTCATACAGTTTACTGAGTACAAGTCTTTTACCTCCTTGTTTACAGTTGTTTCTAGGTGTTTTATTCTTTTTGATGCAATTATAAATGGATTTTTCCTTAATTTCTCTTTCAGTTATTCCATCGGTGTAACCAATTTCTAAATATTAATTTTGTATTCTGTTACTTTACTGAATTCATTTATTCTAATAGGTTTTTGATGGAATCTTTAGGATTCCCTTTATGTAGTATTGTCATTTGCAAATAATGACAGTTTTACTTCTTCATTTCCAGTTTGGATGACTTGTATTTATTTTTCTTGTCTGGTTGCTGTGAGTCGAACTTCCAGTACTGTATCGAATAAAAGTGGAGAAGTGGACATCCTTGTCTTGATTCTGATCTTAAAGAAAAATTTTCAGATTTCACCATTGAGCACGTTGTCAGGTGTGGTTTTGTCATATGTGTCCTTTGTTATGTAGAGGGATATTCCTTATCTTCCCACTTTGCTGTAAGTTTTTATCATAAATGAATGTTGGATTTTGTCAAATAATTTTTCTGCATCTGTTGATATGACCATATGATTTTTTTATTCTTCCTTTTGTTTATGTAGTATATCATGTTAATCATTTGCAGATTTTGAAGCAGCCTTCCATTCTGAAAGTCAGTCACACTTGATTATGGTGTATGATTTTTTAAATAAATTGCTGAATTTGTTTTGCTGATAATTTATTGAGGATTTTTGTATCTATGTTTATTAGGGATATTGGCCTATAATTTTTTTTTGTAGTGTCTTTTTCTGGTTTTGTAGTGTCTTTTTCTGCTAGCCTCATAAAATGAGTTTGGGAGTCTGCACTCCTCTTCAATTTCTTGAAATAATTTGAGAAAGACAGATATTAATTCTTCTTGGAACATTGGATAAAATTCATCTGTGAAGCCATCTGATCCAGGACTTTGGTTTGTTGGAATTTTTTTGTTATTGGTTTGACTTCTTTAATAGTTATTGGTCTGTTCTAATTTTCTGTTTCTTCCTGATTTAGCCTTGGAAGATTCTGTTTCTAGGAATTGATCCATTTTTTCTAGGTTGTCCCATTTGTTGGCATATAATTGTTCATCGTATTTCTTTATAATCCTTTGGATTTCTGTGGTCTCATTTGTCACTTCTCTTTCATTTCTGATTTTATTTATTTCTTCTCTCTCCCATTTTTTCTTGTTGAGTCTGGTTAAAGGTTTACCAATTTTGTTTATTTTTTCAAAGAACCAGCTCTTGGCTTCATTGATCCTCTGTATTGTTTTTTAGGACTCTATTTCATTTACTTCTGCTCTGATCTTTATTATTTCCTTTCTTCTATTTGCTTTGGGCTCTGTCTGTTCTTCATTTTCTAATTCCATCAGATGTAAGTTAAGATTGTTTACTTAAGATTTTTCTTGTTTCTTCAGGTAGGCCTGTAATGTTATGAATTTCCCTCTTGGAACTTCTTTGAGTGTGTCCCATAGATTTTAAGTCATTGCGTTTTCATTTTCATTTGTCTCTGGGTAACTTTTGATTTCTTTTTAAATATTGTTGTTAACCCATTCATTGTTTAGTAGCATGTTATTTAACCTTCACATGTTTGGGCATTTTTCAGTTTTCTTCTAATTGATTTCTAGTTGCATACAATGTGATCGAAGAAGATGCTTGATATGATTTCAGTCTTCTTAAATTCCTTGAGACTTGTTTTTGGCCTAATATCTGGTCTCCCCTGGGACACGTTCACGTGCACTTAAAAAGTATGTATATTCTGTTGCTTTTGGGTGAAATGCCTTAAAACTGTCAATTATGTCCCTGTGATCTAATGTGTTCTTTAAGGTTGCTAATTCTTTCTTATTTTCCCATCCGAATGATTTATTTATCAATGTCAATGAGATGTTAAAGTGCCCTGCTGTGACTGTATTACTGTTGATCTTTCTCGTTATATTTGTCATAATTTGCTTTATATGATTTATGTGCTCTTACATTGACCACATAGATGTTTACAAGAGTTATGTCCTTTTGTTGGATCGATCTATTTATCATTATAAAATTCCCTTCTTTTTTTCTTGTGACAAGCTTAGTTTTAAAGTCTATTTTGTCTGATAATAAGCATTGCTATCCTAGCTTTTTAATATCTTTCAATTTGCAGAAAATGTCTTATTCCAACACTTTATTTCCAGTCTGTGTATGTCTTTCAATCTGATGTTTGTATCTTATAGGCAGAATATAGATCTTGTTTTTTTTTATTCATTCAGCAACCTGTGTCTTTTTATTAGAGCATTTAATCCATTTACATTTAAAGTAATTATTGATATGTATGTAGTTATTGCCATTTTATTAATTGTTTTCTGGTTATTTTTGAGGTTCTCTGTTCCTTTTTTACTCTCTTGCTCTCTTCTCTAGTATGTTGATGATTTCCTGTAGTGTTGTGTTTGAGTCCTTTCTCTTCATTTCTTTTATATCTCTTGCAGATTTTTGGTTTGTGATTACCATGATCTGTATACGAAGAGCTGACAATTAAGTTTGCAAACTTGCCACCATGGGCTTATGTTGGCAGCACTGTGCAAACAACTCGACAAGGTTTCATAACCTTCCTAAACCTGTGCCTCTCAGCTGTGTTCATGTCAATGTGTGGTAGTGTCTTGCTGAGTGGCATTCATATTGTTGTTGCATGTTTTTGTGTGCCATCGCAAGAATGTTGGAGTTTGAATTAGAGCAACAAACATTAAATTTCTTGTTAAACTTGGCAAAAGTGGAAGTGAAATCAGGAACACGTTAGTCCAAGTTTATGGAGATAATTCCATAAAGAAAATCATAGTGCACAAATGGATTAAAAGGTTTTTGGGGGGTTTTTTTGTTTGTTTGTTTGTTTTGTTTTTTGAGAGCAGGGAAAATGTCACTGATGAAGAGAGGTCAAGGTTGCCAGTAACAAGCAGAACTGACAAAAACATTGCAAAAATTTATCAAGCTGTGCCTCAAAATCATTGGCTGACTGTGAGAAGCATTGCAGACCAAGTAAACATTGATAGAGAAATAGTTAGGAAAATCTTAACTGAAAATCTTGGCATGAGAAAGGTGTGTACAAAAATGGGCCTAAAGGAGCTCACTGATGAACAAAAGCAAAGGAAAGTCGAAGTTTGCCAAGACCTTTTGGAGAGGCAAGATGATGTTTTGGACCATCTTATCACCGGTGATGAAACATAGGTATACCAATACAACCCTGAAACAAAGCATCAAAGTGAACAATGGAAATCAGCCAATTCTCCACAACCAGAGTTCTGTCAGTCCAAATCAAGAGTCAAAACAATGTTGCTAACCATTTTTTATATCAGAGGGATAGTTTATTATGAATTTGTACCAACTGGACGAACAGTCAACCAAGTTTACTATTTGGGAGTGCTAAAAATGCTGTATGAAAACGTTTGATGAAAATGACCTTTTGCCAACAATTGACAGCTCTCGCATCACAACAATGCACCATATCACATGGCACTGTCTGTGAGGGAGTTTTTAGCTAGTAAATAAATACCTGTGTGGAATACCCTCCCTATTCACCTGGTCTGGCCCTCAATGACTTTTATCTTTACCTGAAGATAAAGCAAATATTGAAAGGAAGACATCTTGATGTCATTCAAAACATCAAGGGTCATATGACAACAGCTCTGATGGCCATTCCAGATAAAGAGTTCCAAAATTACTTTGAAGGGTGGACTAGGCGCTGGCATTAGTGCATAGTTTCCCAAGGGGAGTACTTTAAAGGTGACCTTAGTGATATTCAGTAATGAGGTATGTAGCACTTTTTCTAGGATGAGTTCACAAACTTAATTGTCAGTCCTTCATATATACAAAGCTATGTCCATAACAGTCTACGTGGTGGTCACTTAAGTTTGAACACATTCTAAAATCACTACAAGTTTTACTCATTCCCTTCACATTAGTTTTTGTCATATATATATATTTTTTACTTCTTTCTGTATGTTGTTGTGAATCCCTTAATTTATTTTTGTAATTACACGTTATCTTTCTGCTTTTGGTTTTAACCTTTGTGTTAGCTTTATTGTTGGTTGATCTACTGCTTTTATTATGTGTTTGCCTTTGTCAGTAAGAATTTTTTCTTTCCTGTATTATCTTATTTATATTTTTTATCTTTTCTTCTTAAAGAATTTTTTTTTAACATTTTTTTGAAATAATGATTTAGTGATGGTGAACTCCTTTAGTTTTTTCTTGTCTGGGAAACTCTTTATCTCTCTTTTAATTCTAAATGGCAGCTTTACTGTATAAAGTAATCTTGGTTGTAGGTCCATACTTTTCATCACTTTGCATATTTTGTGCCAATCTCTTTGGCCTGCAGTTTCTGTTGAGAAATTGGTTGACAGTCTAATGGGAGCTCCTTTGTACATAACTAACTGCTTCTCTCTTGCTGCTTTTAAGTTTCTCTTTTTGTTTTTAATCTTTGGCATTTTAAGTGTATGTCTTCCTATGGGCCTTTATGGGTCCATCTTGGTTGGAACTCTGCACTTCTTGGACTTGTATGTCTATTTTCTTCACCAAGATAAAGTTTTCCATCATTACTTCTTCAAATAGGCTTTCAATTCCTTGCTTTCTCTCTTCTTCTGGTATCCCTATGGCACAAATGTTGATATGATTGATGTTGTCCCAAATGTCCCTTAAGCTATCCTCATTTTTTAAGTCTTTTTTTCTTTTTACTGTTTCTATAATGTGTTTTCTGCTGCCCTGTCTTCCAAATTGCTGATTCACTCTTTGTTTACTTTGTTGTTGATTCCCTCCAATGTATCCTTCATTTCAGTTACTATATTCTTCATTTCTGACTCATCTTTTTTATGTCTCCTATTTTTTTGTTGAAGTTCTCATTGAGTTCATCTTTTTTCACCTGTGTTTATTGAGCATCGTTATTACCAGTATTTTGAATTTGCATCTGATAGATTGCTTGAATCCATTTCATTTAGTTCTTTTTCAGTAGTTGTGTTCTGTTCTTTCATTTGAACCATATTTCTTTGTCTCCTCAAATTGGCTGACTTCTTGTGTTTATTTTTCTTTATTTTTATGTATTAGGTAGATCTGCTATGGTTCTTAGTCTTAGCAGAGTAGCCTTATGTAGTAGGTAGATGTCCTGTAAGGCCCAGTGGTTCAGTGTCCCTGATCACTTAAGTTGGATGCTCCAGGGGTGTCCCTTATATGGGTTGTGTGTACCCTCCTGTTGTAGTTGAGCCTTGATTGATTTTGGGTGCAATTGACTCTCAGGCTGCCTGGCTATGAGGAATGGCCTGATTCCAGTGGATAAAATTTTGTGTGTGGGATGACTCCACAAAACAGATTCACTTTAGTAGGGCCCTTTGACTGTATTTTTTGTGAAGCTGGTTGGGTGATAGTCTGGTGTAGTTTGAAGATGACCACTAGGTATGTTGGTTCTGGGACCTCTTGGGCAGGCCTCTGATGCAGGCCAAATTCAGCTGCTGTTTATGTCCCACTTGAGGGCCCCTGGTAGCAGTTACAAAGTGATCTGTAGGTCATTTTTACCTATGTTTGATTTAGAGGGGCATGGGAGAGTCTAGTCTGCATACCAAGGCTGGCTGCCACTAATGTCATCGTTGGGGCCACTTAGCAAGTAGTATGGGGCACACTGAGGCAAGCCACTTCTTGTTTGGGGTTTGTAAACCTTTGAGCAATTTTAGGAAAGTCCACAGTTTGAGTTGAAGAAACCCTCTTGAGTAAAAAAGCCTCTGGAAGAGGTTGGGGTAGGGTATGTGATTTGGGTGGGGCAGGGTCTCAGGGAATCACCAAAGTGGGGTAAATAAAGTTATCCCAGTTAATGGAAAGCTCAGATATTGTCCCCACCTATGCCTGCCAGCTATGTCAGGAAAGGCTCAACAAAGGAACAACAGCACTTGTATTACTGGAGTGAGCTGCCATTCTCTTGCCCTTCCAGCCCTCTTCCTGAAGCTAGTCAAGTCATCTCTTTTTCATATGTTCCTGCTACTTTTCTAGCTGTCTTCCCAGCACTGCGACTAAGAAGCATGAATGAGTTTGTGAGCATGTGAGTCAAGTCTGTACTTGGGCCCTTTAATACCTGCCGTGCTTAGGTTTCCAGCCACACTCTGTCTCACTCAGAAATGATCCCTTAGGGTGTTCACATCTAGATGTTATGGTGACTTCTCTTTCCGATGTAAGAGTCATGACCTGGGGAGCTCAGGGTGGTACTGGGACACCTCACTCCTCTGGGGGGACCTCCTCAGCCAGGAATCTCTCCTGTTTCTTAACCACCACACCATGAGTGTGGACCTGTTTGCTCTTGTCTCTGCCTCTCCTACCAGTCTTGAGGTGGCTTCTTCTTTACGTCCATCATTATAGAAATTTTGTTCAGCTAGTCTTCTTTACATCCGTAGTTACAGAAATTCAGTTGTAGGTGGTTCTCAATGATTGTTGTTCTATAATTTAGTTGTAAGTTTGACGTGGTCATGAGAGGAAGACAGCGCAGCTTTTACCTACTCTACAATCTTGACTAAAACCTAATATTTACTTTTCAACCAATATTTAATGGACAGGAAATTCTGTAAGAAGCTAAAATTTGGGCATTAAAGGAAATGTTAGTAAATACTCTCACAGGCATGTATGTAAATGTCTGCTCTGCTCTTAGTATGTACAAGTCTCTAAAATATTCAGAAAATCAGAGAAATGAAATGAAAGAACGCATTATTCCTATAATTTTAAACTGTTTAACGATTGGATTCTCTAATGTGCAATAACACATTGCGAGACAGTGACAAGATAGAGAAACAACAGGAGAAAAATAATAGTAATAAATAGCTTACATTTTCAGTTCTAAGAATTTCAAGATTATCTTTATAAATTTTCTTAGTACAGTAAATAATAGTTCTATATGCTGAGTTATAAAACTTCCTAAAAAGCTTAATTCACTTAACAATTTCTTTCAGTCTTTGTAGTGTCAAAACTCTTGACAATATATTTTTTTCTCTTTTCTCCTATCTGCCAAAGTCTGCAAAAATAATGTTGTTGTGGGGAAAATATCTTACCCAATGTTCTTTTATCCCAAAAAGAATCCAAGTGAATTATAATAGCAATGATGATTTTGGATCATCTTCCCCATAATAATTCTAATAGGTACATTCTTTACTTTAAGTAATATTAATTATTTCTTTCAGAGGAAAGGTCAGTAAGTTTCCAATTTTTATTTATTAGCACTGGTTGTTTGGTTTGAAACTTTTTTATTACCAAATTAATTTTAACAAATAAAGTTGTCTAATTTTTGTTTTCTTTGGAAACAAGACTTTAACTGCATTAAGATGATCAAAATCATTCATTTAAGTAATAAGAATGTTGTTTGTTCTGTTCATGTATTTTTTTTCCTTGGCATCTTTTCTGTTTTTCTAATACTAAAATTTATCACATTTTAGTATGCTTTTGTATTTAGGTAAAAAATGGTTTCCCTCCCCCCAGCCCCCAAAGATATCTTATTGCCTAGAGCCTATAAATACTACCTTGCATGCTAAAAGAAAAAGATCTTTGCAGATGTTATTTAATTAAGAATTTTGAGATGGGGAGATTATCCTAGAATTATATGGTATCAGAGTGGTTTCTAAACACAATCTCATGTGTCATTATAAAAGAAAGGGAGACAGAGAAATTTTTACATGCAGGCACACACAGGCAATGAGAGAGATTTGAAGATGACCATGTGGAGGATAGGAGTGATGCAGCCACTAAAAGGAATGCTGGCAGTCACGAAGGTGAAAGAGGCAAGGAGCAGATTGTCCTCTGCAGCTTCTGGAGTGATACTGATTTTGGACTTCTGGTCTTCAGAAAGTAAAAGAATAAATTCCTGTTATTTTAAGCCATGAAGCTTGTGGTAATTTCATTACAGCAGCCCAGGATACCAATACAGTAGTTTTTAGGTAATCACTCAATAAACATTTATTGAGAACCACATTGTGCCAGGTATTTCAACTGATGGAAAAGCACTACGGAAACAGTCTCAGAATAGGAATAGTTTTTGCACATGTAGAGAGAATGTTGGAATAAGAATATTGTCTTTTTGAACAAGAGTATACTCTTTTCTTTCATTCATTTCTGATTTTCTAGAGATACACTTCAGAACACTTCTTTTGTTGTTCAGGACATTTGCAGATTTGACTCAAGATTTTAAAAGAATTTTATCCACTTATTTTTCCATTGCCTTCATCATGGGATATTTGTTAACAGTATTAATGAGTTATTTCTTCAGTGAACAGAATTTCTGTATAAACATTATAATTCCCAACTGAATTTATTTGAATCATTTGTTAAATTATGCCTGAGAAAAATATTTATTCATATCTGATTTGGAAGCTTTAATTTGAGGTGCTTTTTTGTCAATACTGTTACAAATATTGGGCAATATAATACCATTTCTTGTGGATATAGCAATTTCCTTCTATCTTCTGAATGCTTTGCGTCATTTATTTCTACTCTTGTCATTGATGATAATCTGGTGAATTTTTTGATCTCTTCATTTAGACACTTTATTTCTATGTCTTGATTTCAATTAGCTTTTCCAGGATTTTCAGGTTGCTCTTTTCTTCTTGCTTTATCTGAAACCTTTTTTATTTGGGCGTAAGGTAGTTATATGCATATAGTGCAAAGGTCTTAGCTTAACTGTTTATAAAGCTCTATACTCAGGATTCAGATATGTCTGCATGTGTGAAATCATCAGGTACAGCCTAGCACGGGTTGGTTGGATCGTCTGAACATTTTAGATGTCTTTTGAGAAAGAATTTATTTTGGAGTTTAGGAGTCAGAGATGCTTTTTTTATTTTCTAGTTCCAAGGAAAGAAAACTTAGCTAACTATGGCTTAATCTTTAAAGACATCTAATTATCTTCCATAACAACAAATTTAGAGGTAGGGAATATCTTCATGGTTTCATGACTCAATAATGTCATCAGGAAATTAATATGTGTCTGTCTATCCATTCCACCATATTTTTTGTGTGGTCTCAACCGATTGTAATAGCTCCATCTATGGCAATCGATTTCAAAAGAAAGAGGTGAAGGGTGGAAAGAAAAGTAAAAATCTTTTCCCTGAGATTTCTTTATCAGTGAAGAAAAGGATTTTCCACATGCCCTTCGCAGGCTTCCCTGACATTCCATTCAGCAGTCCTGACTCACAGAGTCCTTCTGTAGCTTTCCCTGGTAGAGGGGAATGTGACAGAAATGATTGACTTGAAACAACTCCAGTTCATCTCCAGAACAGCACAGAACTGCCATTATCAAACACAGGATATTTGTCAGCAGAGAAGAAGATGGGAAAGGCTATTGGGTAGACAATGGACTGCTGCACATGTCCAAGAGCACAAGCCTGGCCTGACCATACTCTATTTGCTGAGAGGACAGACCTGACTGAGAACAGCAGGAAGTTTGTACTCCATATTGTTCTCCATGTTCTGCGCCATCCTTCCTAGCACCTTACGTGTCTCCTCACGTCCTCCTGAGATTATCTTTCGTGTTGCCATAGCACTACGTAAAAATCTCCAGTGAGTCCCATTCACTGATTGAATCAAGTTCATGGCATGGTATTCAAAACCTCACTTCTATTCCCTCCAGAAGCTTCCTCACCTCCCAAAACCATTTTTCAAATTTACCCCCAAGCCAAACTGGTCCACCGATTGTCTTGCAAACATGCATTGCACAGTGCTATCACGGTGCATTTGCTTGTCCTGTTGATGCTCCTGCCTGGGTTTTTCTTCCTCTTCTCTTTTTAATCATTCTCAGGACCTTGCTTCCCTCTCTTTTCAGGTAAACCTTCGCTACTGCAGACAGACCACAATGATTAATGCTTCTCTCTATTCCTGTAAACATTTACACATGATATCATTCATTTATCATGTATCTTCGGATCAGTCTTAATTTGGCCAATTACACTGTGTATCAGTATGGGTATTCTAAATGCCCAAACAAGCTATACCAATGTATCTGTGCTATATTATTTATTTGTCACTCGGGCCACATCCCAAGTATATATTATTGTTAAAGGAGTTTCCTGAACAGGTCTCTTCCAATCAGTGACTCAGAGATTGAGGCTTCTTCTAGCCTGCCATGCTGGCCTCTTCAATATATGACTCCAAGGTTGCCACAGAAAAGGAAAAGAAAAAGAGGAACCCACACTGGAATCACTTTGGCGTGAAAGTCACATGCATTACTTTCACTCACACGCATTGGCCAGAACTAGTCACATGAGTGGTCTTAAAAGCAAAGGTGCTGGGACACTCAGGTAGCAATAACTGCCATGCCTGTACTGGTCACTGGGCCTTGTCTGCCCCAGGCTGTGCTCCCCTTCTTTTAGGACTGATGTTGCTGGCATAGTGGAGTGACTTAGAAGAAGAAGGTCACAGTTAGAGAAAAATGCTGTGCCAGTAGCTGCGACAATTTTGATAGAGGCTAAGGCTGTGTGTGTGTGTATATATATATATATATATATTTTCAAGGCAAAGTGCTCTCTCCCTTCACACATGCATGAAACTATTCAGCTACATGGTCTATATACCAATGCTTATTTGCCACCATAGCTGCTCTGCATATTTACTTTAACTTGATTTTTCCTGAGCAGACTTGTACTATGAGGGGATTCATCTAAAGTGATTTACCTCAGGTCCCACATTGCCTCTAGGAATGGCTTAAGTTCAGCACCTCCTTATTTTATTTTCTAAAAGATTATTGTATTTGCATTTCAGCATACCATAGCAACACAGAAATGTAAGTAAAGGTAATTGCATTCAGGTGGAAGGAGGAGGGAAGGAAATGGAATGAAACAGAACCAACCTTTATAGCCAGATGTCTTTTATTTGCTGTCTTTTTAATGCATCCGGTGATGATATGAGTTAGTTATTATGAGTCCCAGTTGCTTCTTAACCACATCTCAGTGGCTCCAAATCTAATAGAAGGAATTTAGTACTATTTATGGGCTAGTCCAGACTTCTCCATGAATAATTTTGTATTTTAGTTACATTATGAGCTACACAGTTCTTTGCATCTAGCCTAGGCAACAAATCACATTTATAATATTGTTTCAAAAGAAAAATGTGCCATAAGATCCAAATATAAGACCTACTTGTTCATCTGGTCGTCAGTCCTCTCAGTACACTGGGAGACTCTCCTCTCCAACACACTCTGTGCTGGGGTGACTATTGCATTATTTAGAAATTGCATGACTACGGCAATTTCTGAATACCCCACACTGATAGGAACACCCTCCAGCACCAGAGGGGGCTCCTATTAGTATGGGGTGTTCAGAAATTGATCTTGTAATCGAAGAAGTGTAAGTATTTCCTAGCTTATTAATTAAATGATGACAATGTTTGAATAGTGAAAGAACAACAACAACAAAAGAACAGAAGTATGATGTACTAATTCTGTTTAACAGACTGATTGTTATTTTATTTCTCAAATAAGTCATAGATTTGAGAAGCTGGGTGAATTGTCATTTCAGAAGATTTTAATGAAGGCTATTTCTTGCTGGCTGATGCTTCGTGTGTCTCGTGTTACAGGCATGAAGCAACCGTACCCTCATTCACATCCAAAAAGTCAGCCATACCACTTTCCTGAGGTAACTCGGGCAACAAATTCCCAAATAATCTGTGATTTCAGTCATGATGCTTAACATTCAGTTCTGCATCATCAATTCCCCCAATTGCTTATAAAGTTATTTCCATAATAAGTATGTGTCATTCATCACAGAATCCCTTATTTATTTTGTGGCTTTTATTTTGCAACCAAAACTCAATACCACTGTCTCTAGAGCAACAGTGTCTGCACATGGCAATAAGACACATAAAGATTCATATAACCATTTTATCAATTTCACTTATATAAACAAACAAATCTGATAATTAAGGGCAAAGTTCCATGTGAGGTCAAAGGTAACTGTTGGCTTACTGGCAGTGACTGGCTAATTGCTCATGAAGCATATTTCTTTTTCCTCCTGGACTCACAGCTGGGAAACATTTTTCAGCCTACTTTGCATTGGAAATAGGACTCCATTTTGGCTAAAACTTGACCCATAAAAACCACCTATGTGATCCTGTGCTCTCTTCCATTGCCTGCCAGCTGGATGCTGACACCCAGGGAAACCTGGAAAGCCACCGATTGAGGATGCAAGAGTCACAAGATGACAGGAGCCTGGGCTTCAAATGACTGCATCCCCTCCCTAACGCCACACCACCAATGAATCCTTACTTGAGCATGAGGAATACAGTTAATTAAATTAGAAGCATGTCTCTAATATTATTTACCATACGTGTTAGGTTCATTTAATAGCTATATGTTTACTTCAAGCCAGTCGTTGTTGATCAGGGACAATTTTACCCTCTCCCCAGGGTGCATCCACTATTTGGCAGAAGGGGAGGGGCTTGGGCTTGGCGCCTAGTGGATAGAGGTCTGGGAAGCCGCTGAACACCCTACAGTGCACGGGACAGGTCTGCGTGCATCGTCTAGTCCAAACATTAGTGGGGCCGAGGGACAGAAACCCTGCTTTAGGCTAGACCTCCATGGCGGAAATAAATAGTAATTATCCAGTCAGTTTCATTGTATGCCTTGTTTAACAACCTCCTAACCCTCTTTGATTACTTCAAGTTCTTGTTTTGGTGCTGTGATTCACCTATAGCTTTGATCACTAAATGTCATTTGTGCAAAACTCTATAATTTCTCTGTTTTTCTTTCCACCTCTATAGCCCCCTCACCCAGTGGTCCTGTCCACTGTACAGTTCTCACCACCCTATGTCTATTGCTATGTCCAGAAATTTTCACAACACCTGGCAAAGAGTGGGTGTTTAATAAGTGGTTAGTGAACAAAGACTGATTGAATGAATGTAAATAAAAGCACAGAGGGAAAAAAAGAGGGACTCCTTCCCGGCCATCACTCTCCTCTCCCTTAGCTTCTACGACCACATTGCTTTCGTTGTTCTCTCTCCATTTTGTCTTCTCGACATCTCCTCCTCCTGTTTTCTAAATGTAATTCTTCCACAGGTCAGACATTTGCTCTTTCTCCCTCTCCACTGGGTAACTTAACCATCACATCTTTTCAAGGAACTCCCAAATTTCATCACTAATCCAAATTTTCTCCCGATAGTCAGGGTCAAAATTGTGCCAGTCTGTGTCCACTTGCATATGTCACCATCACCTGCAGTTCAGTTTGTGTAAAGGTGAGTATTGTCACCCCCCACAAAAGCATTGTGTCTCCCCACTCCTTTCCAGGTTTAATTCTTTTCATCGGAGTTAGAGTTCTTCTTCCTTGGCACCAGTCAGGGCTCTTCCCTCACTGCACATGCCACCAGGTAGATCCTAGGTGCTCGGTGATTACAGCATCTGTTGCTCTCTCTTGTCACTTTCTGCAGGTTGTCTTATGTGGCTTTAATCTGCCATTTTCTTGTTCAGATTTTTAAAATCCAGAGCAGTTCTGGTTAATAGAAACATAATGTGAGCCATGTATGTAAATTTCAATTTTCTCGTAGCCACACTAAAAAATGAAAAAGAAATAGGTAATTTTATTAATATATTTTCTTTAATGTAGTATGACCACTATGTCCAAAACATTATCATTTCATGTACTCAAAATGAAAACATGTATTCGATATAGAAATTAATAACATCTTACTTTTTTTTATAGTACTGAAACCTAGTGGGTTATATGCTTAAAGCACATCTGGGTTTGGACTAGCCACATCTCAGGTGCTCAGTACCTCCACATAGCAGGCAGTACCTAGTGGGCAGTGCAACCTAGAGCTTAGGGGTTCCATCTCCTGTTTGTTGGTGCTCACAGCCTTTGGTACAATGTCTGGCATGTGAACATGTTTGGCTAGAAAGTAAGCCCACCTCCCTGGAACTGGCTTTTCCTTGTTCTAGTGTAGAGCAGAACTTACGTGCACATGGTCTTATACTTATTTGCTGCCTTAAGTTGTATTTTACTTGCTTGACTTAATATGTGCCTTTTCTTTCATACAATATTTTGAGATTAGAATCATTCATAATGTTTGTAATCCCTTTGTGTTGCCCACACTGCATTGCATAGTGCCAATTTCATAGACGATATTATACACATAGAATGAGTGGATAAAACAATGATCAGATAACTTTCTGAAAGAAACACTGATTTTCTCTTTTCTTATCAATTTAAAAATTTAACTAAGTTTATAAAATAGCATTTTACCAGATTTTCTCTCTAAAATATTAACTTTATCATGATACTGTATTTAACTGTTTTAATTACTAACCAATATATAAATCACTTCCTGGCCTTTTAGCTAAGTTCAAGTGTAACCAATATACAGCCGTATTGTAAAAAAATTAAATTACCCTAATTAATATACACGTATGTTCATTATGTGATAACAGCACACAACAAAATGGTATGTACAATATAAAACTATTGTAATAATATGTACATAGAAAAAAGTAGAATCTAAATCAAAGTGTTTAAAACAGCAGTTTCCTTTGGTAATGTGTAGGCTTATGGGAAAATTCTTTAGAACTTTTGGGTTGTTCTTATTTTGTTTTATGCAGAGATATATTGTTTTAGTATTTAGTGAAAAATAAACACACACAAACAATGTTATACTGGGTCAAGTTCTTCATGAAAAATATCTAGATGTTTATTAACATCTGTTACATTCATGTACTTTAATAATCGTTCCCTTCCAAATCCTGACCTATTAAGTTAAATAAACCAAGAAAAGCTGTTTATGCTGTCTCTAAAAACTGCAAATCCATTTCCTGTCATTAGTCCATATTAGGCTATTTAATTATAGATCTGGGTTCCTCCTTTTTGTACTTTCCCATAATCATGATTTTGATCACTGACCTCCCATTCGTGTGAGATTTCCATTCCGAGAGTTATCCACTCCTCTCTAATCCTCTTTCCTGCCTCCATCCACCCGACGTGTGCTGAGGTTCCCTTCCAGGAGTTATTAGACATTACGCCTTTCCCTGACAATGTTTACACAACAAGGACAGTAGAACCATCAAATAACAAACATACCTTGTTAAGCCTTTGTTGAAGACATGTCCCATTCAGATACATGTGAAGATTAAGCAAATGTCTCATATTTTAAAATCTGATTTTCTTTTTTTATTAAAGAAGAGCTTTGTGAAATTGTTCAATATGAAGTTTATTTTTTCCTTCCTTATTCCCAAACAATGCAATATACACAAAACCATTTTAATTTTTGAAAAATATAAATAGTATTGCTTCCTTGCTTAAAACTCTCAATGGCTTCCCAATGCAATTGAAACAACATTAAAACACTTTTCTGTGGCTTGCAGTACCTCCAAAATGTCTTTTCTTTTTATCCCCTAAGTGCCATCCTCTGAGGTTTTCTTTCTGTTCCTGAACATTCTAGAATCCCATTTCTCGGCTATTAAAACACATGTACCCAACATCTTTGTAAGGCTGTTTCTCTCCCACCACTCACACCTCATCCCAAACTGTCCCTTCCTCCGAGAGGACCCCGATGACTATTTTAGCTTTATCACTACTGCCTTTCTCCCTTCTCCCTAGCACTTTCTAGCCCATTACACTTTTTCGTAATTTTCATAGTCTCTCCACCTGAAGTTATTTCACTTAGTTGTTCATTAATGCATATTATCTGCTCGCGAGCTAGAATGTGAGCTCCACTGAACAGAAACTTTTTCTCATGTTTTCTTTGCCTAGAGAGGTGCCCGGCACACAGTAAACACAAAATAAATATCTCTTATTTGGTAATCTAAGTAAAACTTGGCTATGAGTAATGTGCATTAGCTGTGCCTTGTTTGCTCCTAAAAAATGGCTATAGGATCTGCTATTTAGAGCCTAAGGAGCACACTTCCCATCTTTGCATAGAGAAAGTCCTTTCTCCCAGTTCCTTACTTTCTCTTTGTGACCATTCTCAAATAGTCAGTGCCTTTTCAGGTTACAACCAAAACAGCAATTGGTCTGATTCTACTTCCATCTTCTGACTTTCAGTAAGTTCCTCAGGAAGTTCCTATTCATTTCTGTAAATCAGCTGCAATCTCGTTGTCCTTTGGTCTACCATGGTAAAACTATGACACTATTATCAGTAGGGCTTGTGATTTTAGTTGAACTGTCACTTATCTATCACACACCCCTGCCCTCACCTTGAATCAGAGTGATCAAGGTTGGTCACCAGGACTTGGTATGAGTCTGTTTTAGAACTTGGGTCAAAATAGGAATTACGGTTTCATTAGCAACATAGCCTAGCCAATTTTTCTAATCCATCCTAAAGTTTATTCAGCCATAACTGTCCATACCTTCAGTGATTTAAAAATAAAAGCAATTTATCTTTCATAAGAACATGGAGATTTAAACCTGCAATGCAATTTAGATATAATCTAGTTTACATAGAAGAAGACTAAATCCCAGGGAGAGGTTAAGTAACCTTCTAAAGGTCACTGAGCCAGGTGAAGAGAGAGCCATATTTGCACACCCAGTCTCCTTCCACTATATCTAATGAAAATCGATGTTTATTAAAGATTAACTCTTTTACAATATTTAATCATTTCTTCTCTGTCACAGTGCCTGGAACGTAGAAGGCAATCAGTAAAATTGGTAGCATGTGAATTAACAGTGAACATGAAGGATTTGGCTTTAATTTGAAATAGCGATTATAATATCTTGGTGTTTTTCATTAATCTCTTTCTTTTGAGGATGCAAAACTCAAATGTGACTGTTATACATATGGTTTACATGACATTAGTCACATGGCTATCTGCTCTCACGTGCTTTAATCTGTAGTTTCCCTGCCTGATGAACATACCTTGAGGTGTGTATCCACCTTTGTTCACAATGCAATGTGTGTATATAATTCCACTTCTGCTGACAATAGTGAAGTAATGTTATTCCATTTATTTATTGGTAGTGATTTCTAAAAAGAAAATAAATTAAGATGGAATTCCTGGATTTCATTATCAATACTTGTTCTTCATGTAGAAATGGTTTTTAAATTTTTAATTGGCGTTGGAATAATCAAAACAATAATTTAGCATTAGAGTTAAAAAATGTTTCCGAAACCTCTCTTCATGCACTTGCAGTAAGTGAAAGTTTACATGATAACTTCATAGCATGATGAGAAAAAAGTTCAATTTGATATTAAAAGTCAGATGTTATAAGAAGTGGGAAATGAAATAAAGAAGACCTCCTGAAATTTTTCACTCTGATGATTAACTACAATGGTGGCTTTAATTTTGTGAAATAAAATGCTAGACTTTATTTAACATGTTTTAAAATACACTTCATATTTTGAATGACACAGTCTAGCCAAGTCAGGAAACAGTCTCATTAGTAAGGCAAGGGTCCGTTTTGCTTTCACTTACAAGCCGAGCAGGGGAGGGCTCATCTACCAAGTTCTAGTCGTGACCACTCTGCTCCACACGCCCCTCGCTGGCTGCAGGTAGCTTGCTCTAACTTAGCCCGACTGACCTTCGCTCTGAAGGAGAGGCCAAGGCACTGTACTCTCCCTCTTCATGGTTTTTTTTTTCTTTTTGCCCAATTCTATGAATCTTACTTTCATTCACTCTATTTAATAGTTCTCTTATAAAGAAATATTAAACATGAAGAGCTGTATAAAGAGCATCATTGCTCTTCTGTGTCCTGGGGATAAGGGAGAAACAGGATAGTCTCTCTGCTTCACCAGCAAGGAGCTCCACATTCAGCAGTTTCCTTAGCACCCCGTCTGTAAGACACTTGCACACACGGCAGAAAAACGATGCTACCAGTCTTGCACGAACACACACAGCAGCACTGAAGCAGCTTTGGGTCTCGTCCACCAGTGGTGTTCACTGAAATGTGGTAATGATCAGAATACGGGTGATTCCTCACACCATTAAGCACTCAATGATCTGGTATCAGCTGAAGAACAACAAGGTCTCCCTTTCCACCTTTGGGAGGTCAAAGTTCAGAAGCAGCTTTATGGGACTACCACAGCTGGAAAGCTCAGGAGCAATTAAAATTCACCTCTCTCTAGAAGGTAATGTTTTAGAGTTTTATCGAGTAATGATGAATTTTATCATTTTGCCACCTTCCCTTTCTGGAAACTTTCTTTTACCTCTGAAGGTGATTCTGTGAAATGAAAGTTGTATGAAAATGAGCCACAGTGAATCTTGTAAGCAAAAAACATTTTGAATCTCTTCATTGAAGTCTGATCAAGCACAGCCCAAGTCCCATTTCTTCCAGGAGACCTGGTTAAGCCATCCCAGCTAGTGATTGCCTGTCACTCTGAACTAAAAATATTATTTTCTCTACCACTTCTTCGATTGGCACTTTATAGTGTTATGTACCTACTTACCTCCCCTTCCCTTGTATTGATTTTAATCAATACGTGACTTATTTCCCTACTCGATTATAGTCACTTCCATGCCAGACACTTCTGTATTTCTTTCAGCATTTAAAGCTGTCATTTCTGTGAAATTATTTTAAAAATTAAAAGGATGAATTTATTAGCATGTGGGTAAGTATAGATTCTTGAAAAATAAAATGTCCACTTTAGAGGTATCAGAAACTGAAGTCTTTGTTAAGAACTCAGGCGGGAAAGGTAACTCTTGTGCTACCCCATATTGCATTCCCTTTTATATTCCATCCCAGGTCCACAAAGACACAGTCAGACTATGCAAAGTTCCAGAGCAGAAGGACTTGCTGTGGGTTTCATATTCTCCTAAGCATTCTCCTTTCCAAGGGTTGTGAGAGGGAGTGGGTAGAATTTTAATTCTGTGTGGGTAAAAAATTTTCTGATATGTTGAAACCTGCTGTGGGGATTTAGGACAGATTTGCCCAAGAATCTCAAGAGCTTTGTTGGTTAGAAAAAGATGGAAGCTCTAACCTACCGAGAGCAGGTCTAGCCCCTTTCCCATCATCTCCCATATTCTTTGATATAATGGGGATATAAAGCACTGCTTTAGGTCCCCTTTTCCAGTAAGATTGCCACCTCTACATCTCTCTTATTTAAATATTTTCAAAGTGCCATTTCTTTAGATCCTTCCCCCTAAGATGGAAAATGATTGAAGTCTGTCTGATATACTTCCAGCCAAGATTGAGCAACAAGGCTCAGATTTCTCCTTCCATCTTAAACTACCAAAAAGTTGGAGAAAATGTATGAAATCTATATGGTTGCAGGACATCATATATTAGGCAACATAGGACAGTTATCCCTAAAAGACAGAAAACAAATTAAGTGGGCCCCATGTTTGCCCCAGTTTACTGCTTTCAGAGCATTTCCAGTCTGTGGTGCAGAGAGGGGACCACAGGCAGAGCCTAGCAGACCCCCTGACTTAGGTAGATGCAATTGAGAATCTGGGGAGACCAAGCTGGCTAGAGTTCACAGGACTGGGTGTCACAGAGAGAGAAACCAGGAAATTGGCAGTGTCCCTCTGACTACACAGCCGAATTTTCTTATTGGTGCATATATGTGAGGAAATTATCAGAGGAAAGGGAGAACACCTAATCACCTAAAGGATTAGAGGGAACAGTATGAGCACCCACACAGGGCTGAGTATGGTTCCTGCTCCAACTAGCCAGACCAAAACCTCAGCCTGCACAACAGACTGTCCAGAAGGGTTTAGCTTCAGCAGTGGGGAATTAGAGAGAAGACTAAACATGGCTCTGGTGTGACCTAATAAATTTTAAAAGCAAGACTCAAAAGGATCAAACTGTTTCCTACTAGCTTAAACAGTATCCCAGAACAAAGCACAAGAACATTGATAGGAATACAACAATATCCAGCACTCAACATCATACATTCACAGTGTCTGGCCTCCATCAAAGATAAGCAGGCATATAAAGAAGCAGGAAAATAAGATCTTTAAACAGATGAAAAATCAATCAATTGAAACTAGAACTGACAAACATGCTAGAATTAGCAGGCTAAACACTAAAACAATTATTATAACTGGATTATGTAGGTTTAAAAAGTAAGTAGATGTGGAAGGACTTAAAAAAGAGCCAAACTAAACTTCTAGAAATAAAAACTACAATGTCAGAGTTGAAAATTACACTGGATGGGATTAATGGTAGTTTACACATTGCAGAAGAAAAGATTAGTAAATTTGAAGGCCTGCTAATAGAAATTAAACAAACAAGTGTTCCAGGTACTCTGACTAGATCAGGGAGAGGCATGGCCACTCCTGAAGAAAAAGTTTCCGTGAGGCTTGACAGACAGAATTGGTGAGCCGATCTTTTCTCCGTGTAGTCAGAGGAAGCTGGGGATTTGGGTCCCTGAGATGGCAAACACTAGAACCACTCCCAAATTAGTCATTCATCTTGGTAGGTTGGGAGTGAAACTCTTGCACTTAGAAAGTGGTAATCTGAGTGACATTAAGAACTGTCACATTGGAAGTTCAAATCAATTTTGATGCTAATATTCATGGTAGTGGTAACGACTGTCCTTTCTCCACTTTGAAGGCAGAAGTAACATGATCCAATGCTAATGGTGATGAATGGAGAAGTTCCTTGGACAACTGGGATTTCAGTGGCCTTAACAGGCAGAAGAAATGTAGCATTTTCTGGACACCCAGATTCTCATAACATTTGCAGGGTTCATCATTCTCAGAGAAGGAAAAATCTGAGTTCTGCTGGTCTTTCATAACAAGTAATCATTCTGATGGATTCTGGGATGTATAAAGGGAGGGAGAACCTAGTAGAGAAGAGAATATGGTCTTCTTGTTAATGTGGGCCTGAATGTTATACTTTGAATTGCTCCTGGGAAATAGTTATAATGTGCCCAGTTGAAACATGGACACTCAGTTATGTAGAAGTCCAAGGTGTGTTTCTTATCCCTCCATGTGCTAAAACATATCTAGAGATAAGCACCAAAATGAAACCAGAATAGTCCCAGAATGAGATTTTTTTGGAAATTCTGCCCTGTTGAAACTTTACCTTCAGATTCCACTAAACTTCACGTTTTACTTTGCTTTGTTGTGAAAGACAAAGGAGGAAGTTATTGGACTGGTTATGTAACCAATTCTATAAACTGTCTTTATCTACTACCACAATTCAGAGTAGTTATGGAATTTTTTATGTCCCTACTGCTGTTCTACACATCAGTTTAACTCATTACACACAGCTCACTTAAGAAATCTCAAATCTAGCCCTCTCTTTGCATGAAAATTATTAAAATGTAAAACATGTCCTATGGGGAAAATATGAGGTGTAGTAAAACTAAATGTCCGTACAAGACTTAACTTGATGTGGAATTAAAATTACTGAGTTTCATATTTCACATGATGAAAGTTTATTTGGACTGTCTTTTGCAAAAACCTTATCATTCAGACACACAGACATGCTTACACTCGAATGTAATGATTTAGGGCTTATTACACAAAGGTAGTTGTGACTAAATGTAAAGCCATGGAACACATTAATTCTATAAAAATGCTTTCCCCTGAAGTGTACATGAAAGAAAAGAGACTAAGAAGAATGGTATAAAGAAATTGCACTAATTTGAGCAGAAGTGCCCATGCATGCAAATCTCAAGAATTCCAATGGTATATTTTCAAGTAAATCTTTTCTGATATGCAGTCTCTTCTGCTTCTCTATAATGGAAATTGTTTCCAACCATCTTGTAAACTAAAAACATCTTCAAAGTCCCTAATTATGATTTATATATCTTTATATAGTGCAAAGCAAAAAGTCAATTGTACCTTTCTTTTATCTGTTTTTAAAACAATATCATTCTCAATATTTCTTTTATACTCAAAGAATAGTTTTCTGTGTGAATAATTCCAGAAGCATGAGAACTAAAAACACAATAAATTAGTAAATACTCTAATGTTTGATAATTACGTTCTTTGTGAGTTGCATTTTTAAAAGAAATACCCTTTCAGTGGATGTTTTGAATTATTAAACTTTAATATCCAATGCATTTTATTATCATTGAACACTGCAGAACTGGAAGTACCTTTTAAAAATGTTTGAATTCAAAAATATAATCCCGAGGTAATTATATACTTTACCCATTGCTGGTCTTTCTATATATACAGATCATTTTTTAAAAATCAGGTCATATGATATTTAAAATTTAAAGGAAAAGTATTGAATTCTGCATGCTTTTCTGATAGTCCTCAGTATGATCAGAACCTATTAATTAGAAAGATTACTTAATAAGTAAAATAATACCATGAAATGAGGCATATTCACTCCTTTAGCTCACTTACTAAGATTCAACCCCAATGAATTAAGTGAAACATTCTTTGCCTGAAAGTGTATGTAACATTAGGAAATATAAAAAAGTTATCTTTGCCGTGAGAAATGGATTATCCACTCATGGAAATACGACTAAGAAAATAAGACAAAACCCGTAATTATACTTTTCAATCAGCTTCCATTTTAAAATATGAATACAGAGCTGGAAAGGACTCTAAGAGAGCATCCTGTTCAAGTCTGTCTCTTCAGTTCCTACCAAGTAGCCTGGGCCAATCACTGGCAAAATTGAAATTGGCCTGCATGGGAGCTCCTCCCAAGAGGCACAAATAATAGCATACCCAGAGGCTGACCTCAGAACACACCAGAGCACTATCCAATTAGCCTCACAAGTGGCACACCCAAAGAGTGGTTCAACAAGCATAAGTACGCACTCAAGCCAGCCCCCTCTGAGGGGTCAGCCCCCACACCGTAGCTCACACTCTGTGGGCATAACCGGTCTTCACAGTCAGTTAGCCAGCAGTCAATTCTACCCACTAACATGCCAAATGCAATTAAGTTCAACTATAACAGAAGAATACACACAACACACACAAGGGACACTCCTAGAACACATGCATAGATGATTAGAGAGACTGTGCCACTGGACCACACAGGACATACACTGCATAAGGTCACCTTGCAAACACTGAGAGACATAAGAGATCTACCTAATACATAGAAGCAAACACAGAAAAGCGGCCAGAATGAGAAAACAAAGGAACATGTCCCAAATAAAAGGACAAGAGAAAACTCCAGAAAAAGAACCAAATAAAAGGGAATCAATAACCTACCAGAGACAGAGTTTAAAACACTGGTTATGAGAATACTTAAGAAACTTGTAAGAACTTCAACAAAAAATA
Organism: Lyroderma lyra; assembly: GCA_004026885.1. Lineage (NCBI taxonomy): Eukaryota > Metazoa > Chordata > Mammalia > Chiroptera > Megadermatidae > Lyroderma > Lyroderma lyra. The sequence goes on from PVJL010004220.1 coordinate 121,968, forward strand.
CAGTAAGCATAAAGAAGAACATAGAAGCTATAGAAAAGAACCAGTCAGACTACAATAGCTGAAATAAAGAATACAAGAAGGAATCAACAGCAGATTAGATAAAACAGAGGATCAAATCAGTGATTTAGGGAGTTCCCTGGTGGTCTAGTGGCTAGGTTTTGGCACTCTCACCGTCATGGCCTGGGTTCGCTTCTCAGCTAGGGAACCAACCAAAAAAAAAAAAAAAAAAAAAAAAATCAGTGTTTTAGATGACATGGAAATAGAAAACATCTGATTAAAACAATGAAAAGAAAAAAGAATTAAAAAAATAAAGTTAGTTTAAGGGATTTATGGGACAACATAAAGCATAACAACATTTGCATCATAGGAATACCAGAAGAAGAGAGAGACCAAGGGATCAAGAACCTATATGAAGAAATAATTACTGAAAACTTCCCTAATCTGGCAAAGAAAATAGGCAAGCCCCAAAAGTGCAGAGTCCTAAACAAGATAAATCCAAAGAGGTCCACGCCAATACACATTATAATTAAAATGGCAAAATTTAATGACAAAGAGAAAATCCTAAACACAGCAAGAGAAAGACAGCTAGTTACCTACAGGGAGTTCCTAAAATATTGTCAGCTAATTTCTCAATATGAATTTTGCAGGCCAAAGGGAGGGGCAGGAAATATTCAAAGTGATGTATAACAAGGACCTACAAAACAAGACTACTCTACCCAAAAGGCTATCATTTAAAATTGAAGGAGAGATAAAGAGCTTCACAGAATTAAAAAAAAGCTGAAAAACTTCATTACCACCACACCAGTATTAGAAGGAATGTTAAAAGGAATTCTTTAAGAAGAAGGGGGAAAATCAAATAAACAAACAAAATAAGATCAATAATATGAATAATAAAATGGTAATAACTGTGTACCTATCAATAATCAGTTTAAATATAAATGGATTAAATGCTCCAATCAAAAGACATAAGGTAGCTGAATGGATAAGAAAACAAGACCCATATATATGCTGTCTACAAGAGACACACACCAGATCAAAAGACACACATAGATTGAAAGTAAAAGGATAGGAAAAGATAATTCACACCAATGGAAACCAAAAACAAAAACAAACCAACAAACCTGAGATAACAATACTTATATCAGACAAAACAGACTTTAATACAAACACTGTTATAAGAGGCAAAGAAAGACATTACATAATGTTAAATGGATCAATCCAACCAGAGGACATTATGCTAATAAACATCTATGCACCCAACATAGGAGCACCAAACATATAAAACATATATTGATTAATATAAAAGGAGAGATCAACAGTGATAAAACCAGAATAGGAGACTTTAACACAACATTGATACAAATGGACAGATCTTCCAGACAGAAAATCAACAAGGAAACAGTGACCTTAATGTGACACACTAGACCAGATGTACTTAATTGATATTTTTAGAGCATTTCACCTTAGGGCAGCAAAATGAAGTCTTTTCAAGTGCCCATGGAATGTTTTTCAAGATAAACCACATGTTAGGCCACAAAGCAAGTCTCAAAAACTTTAAAAAGACTGAAATGATATCAAGTGTCTTCTCTGACTACAATAGTATGAAACTAGAAATCCAATTACAAAAAAAACCCCAAAAACCAAAAAACAAACAAACAAAAAAACCTAAACTTAAATAAGTCAGAAAACATGGAGGCTAAATAATGTGCTACTAAACAATGAATGGGTTAACAATGAGATCAAGGAAGAAATTGAAAGATACCTGACACAAACAAAAATGAAAAACACAATGGCCCAAAATTAATAGAACACTGTGAAAGCAATCCTAAAAGGGGAAGTCATCGCAATACAGGCTTACCTCAAGAAATAAGAAAAATCTCAAATAAACTATGTAACTTTACACCTAAGGAAACTAGAAAAAGAACAGCAAACAAAGCCTGAAGTGAATACATGGAAGAAAATAATAAAGATAAGAGTGAAAATTAACTAAGACAGAGAATAAAAGGATATACAAAAGATCAATGAAGCTAAGAGTTGGTTCTTTGAAAAGATAAATAAAATTGAGAAACTTTTAACCAGACTCATCAAGAAAAAAAGAGAGAGGATCTAAATAAATAAAATTAAAAAAGGAAGAGAAGTGACAACCGACTTAGCAGAAATACAAAAAAAATTTAAGAAAATACTACAAGCAATTAAATGCCAACACATTGGACAATCTGGAGGAAATAAAAATATTCCTAGAAACATATGATCTTCCAAGATGAAACAGAAAACTTGAACTGACTGATTACTACTAATAAAATTGAATCAGTAATCAACAAGCTCCCAATAAATTAAAGTTCTGGATCAGATAGCTTCACAGGTAAATGTTGTTGAACATTAAAAGAAAAATTAACACATATTCTTCTCAAACTATTCCAAAAATATTCAAGAGGAGGTGAGGCTTCCAAGTTCTTTCTACAAGGTCACCCTTACCCTGATTCCAAAACTAGACAAAGACATTTAAAAAAGAAGAAGAAGAAATAAAGTTATAGGCTGATATACCTGATGAACATAGATGCAAAAATCCTCAACAAAATACATATTAATAAACCAAATTCAGCAATAAGTTAAAAAGATCATGCAACATAATCAAATGGGATTCATTCCTAGTATGCAAGTTTGCTTCAATATCCACAAATGAATTAATATGATACGCCACATAAAGGAAATAAAAAATAAAAATTATGCAATCACATCAATTGATACAGAAAAAGTGACAAAATTCAACATCTATTTATTATAAAAACTCTCAGCAAAGTGGAAATGGGAGTAATATATCTCAACATAATAAAGGGCATATTTGACAAGTCCACAGCTAACATCTTACTCAATGGGGAAAAACTAAAGACATTCCCCTTAAGATCAGGAACAAAACAAGTATGTTCACTTTCACCACTTTTATTCAACATAGTCCTGGAAGTCTAAGCCACAGCAATCAGACAAGAAAAAGAAATAAAAGGCATCCAATTTGGAAAGGAGGAATAAAACTGTCATTATTTGTAGATGACATAAGACTATATAGAGAGAGAACCTCAAAGATTCCACAAAAAACTATTGGAACTGATAAATGAACTTAGTAAAGTAAAGAGATAAAAAATTAAAAATCAGAAATTAGTTTCATTTTTATACACCAATAACAAACTATCAGAAAGAGAAATTTTAAAAGCAATTCCATTTACAATTGCATCAAAAACTCCCCAGGAATAAATTTAACAAGGAAGTTAAAGAACTATACTCAGAAAAATGTAACACATTGGTGAGAAAAATTAAAGAAGATACAAATAAACAGAAGCAAATACCATGCTCATGGGTAGGAAGAATCGATATAATTAAAATGTCCATATTCGAAGAAATCTATAGATTCAATGCAATCTTTATCAAAATACTAATGTCATTTTTCCAAAAACAAGATCAAATAATTCTGAAATTTATATGGAACCATAAAAGACTCCAAATAGCCATGGAAATCTTGAGAAAAAAGAACAAAGCTGGGTATCATGCTACCTAATTATACCTAGATTTTAATTTTACCTGGATGGAATTACCTCTTTCAAAAAAATTTATCCTAAAAGTAGCCACTAGGAACCTTTAAGTGTGTTCTAAATCAGTACTTAGAATCAGGAGGAGGAGGAGGCCTTCTGAAGACAGGAGTCTCTGTCACTTGGGTCAGCTTGCCCACCTGAAACTTTGCCTGAGGTGGTGGGGTGGAAGCGTGACAGAGAGGCCTGGCTCAGCTGAACACTGCTGCTGGCAGGCTGTGACCGCTGGCAAAAGAAGATTCTGCCAGCACTGGCAGCGCTACCCCTGCTGGATGTTACTGAATACATCTGGGCTGATGGCCACAGCACAACGAGGACCACGGGCAGGACAGGCCAGCAGTGGGGTAGCAGCACCGCCAACAGCCAGTACCTTTCAGAGCAGTGGTTCTCAACCTTCCTAATGCCGCGACCCTTTATACAGTTCCTCATGGTGTGGTGACCCCCATAAAATTAGTTTCGTTGCTACTTCATAACTGTAATGTTGCTACTGTTATGAATCGTAATGTAAATATCTGATATGTGTTTTCTGATGGTCTTAGGCGACCCCTGTGACAGGGTCGTTCGACCCCCACAGGTTGAGAACCTCTGAGTTAGAGGCTGAGCTGATTCAGGGTCACAGCCGTGGGGGAAGCAGAACAGAGCAGCAGTGTTAGAGAAAATGGTGGGTATAACATGGCAGCTAAAAGTGCTATGTGCATGAGACCCACGACTGCAAGATCCTAGGTATTATGTAACTGGAGAACTTTGAAAGGGCCTGGAGGAACCCACACACTGAGTGGTGTAGAGAATACTGCAAGATGCAGCACCAACTGTAGAAACAGACTGTCTGGGTTTAAGTTCTGCCTTTACTGCTTGTCAGCTATCTCAGCAACTTAATTTCTGTTTCCTCATTAGTAGTATTTGCCTACCTCATCATGAGGAGGATGAAATAGAATTTCTCTCTCTGCACAGAAAACTGTTTCACAATTTTGCCTCCTTAGGACTGTGGTGTAGCTGACTGTGCTAGTGAATCAGAATTTGAAATTTTTGTGATCAATATTCCTTCATGAGCACACACTATTTTTCTTTTAGCTGTTTTTACTAAAATATGCTTTAATTTGGGCATTGCAAAGACTTTGATTGTAAGCCAGAGCTAAAATCAAGTCTTTGTTTTCAATAGCTCATTTTACTTCTGCGTCCTTTGCCTCTCATTATTTTCTAAGGATAAAGAAATCATAATTATCTAAATGTATACCTTTGTCTACACCCATATCTATATTCATATCCACATCTGTCTATCTGTCTCTTCTATCTCTATCTAGTCATACTGTGATAGATTGCTGACAAGATGATTGCAATAATTCTCCTGCCCCTGTGTGCTTGTCGCTAAGCACTGTAACTTTTTGCCATTCTTTCCATCAAAAATCTAGGCCTATTCCCCACCCTGTTATTATGCTGGCCTTGTGACTTGCTTTGACCAATAGAATGAGGGAGAAATTATGTTGTTTGGCTTTAAGGGCTCCTTATTAAAAAGCTTGCAGGAGGCATGACTTCCAGAATGGTCAGAAAGAAGATTCCCTTTTCTCCAAAGAGAAGCTTGGCACATAGTCTCCCCAAAAAGCAACAATAAAACTGGATAAAAAATTTTTCAAAAACAATCTTAAGACTCTGGAAGTTGGTGGAAAACACCCAACAATTTCAGAAGCAGTGATTCAAGAAAAACTACTGAGTCACTATCAGAACAGTGGGAGTCTGCGGAGTTTGAGGCTGAAGCTACTTCACACCCCATTTTGTACTCTGTGCCCCATCAGTTCCAGGCACAGAGTTTCTACCAGAGTGGGGCTTGCGGTGAAGATAGACAGCCTCAGTGGTTGAGCAGGCTAATTGATTTAGAATAGTACGCAGGAAAACACAAGCCCAGGGGCATTAATGAAAATCTCTGGCAAATACACAGAAATGCCAACATGGCAATTCGTCTGAGATCTCTCTATTGGGAACAAGTAACAGATCAGCAGATCAGCAAGAAATTTAACAAGGAGATGTGGGAAATAAAAACGGAGGACACTAAATTAATTTAGCTGGTTGCAAGGAACAAAGTCAATAAACAAAACCAATAGTTTTTTTATATACCAGCAATAAAAATTAAAAATGAAAGCAAAAATACCATTCTCAACTGTACTTGAAGCCACCTCAATCATCAGAATGCCATTAATAATGTGACTTTCCTTATTGAGAGAAAAATCCTTCTAGTTAGCATCCAAATACTTTAAATACTTAGAAATAAATTTATCAAAATGTGTGTAAGTCTTGTACACTGAAAACTATAAAACTTTGGTAAGAGAAATTAATGAATTACCAAATAAATGGATAGATATCCCATCTTCATTCATCGAAAGACCCAACACTTTTAAGATGTTAAACCTCCCATATTGACCTCGGGATTCAACTCAATTCCAATCAAATTCCTAAAGGGCTTTTTTTTTTTTTGGAAGAAAATTTAAAGCTAGTTCAAAATTTAATATGAAAATGAAAGCCTGGAAGAGATAAAACAATTTTGAAAGAGAACAATGAAATTTTGAAGACTTTTCACTACCTGATTTCAAGATTTACTATAAGGCTAGAGTAACAAAAAGGTGAGATATTAATATAAGAATATATACGGGCTACCAAAAAAAGTATACACATTTAAAGAGATGTCAACATTGCTCAGGCTTTAGTTTGCCATGATCAGAAGTGTCTGGACACTGATGGTAACCACTTTGAGCACCTCTTATAATTGCAGAAGTCAAACGTGGCTTGTTTTCATCTTTGTTATTGATATATATCGAGTATTATAATTTTAATACAGTTTTTCCCTTTCTTAAAATGTGTATTATGCTAAGCAAAATAAGTCAGACAGAAAAAACAAATACCGTATTTATATGTGAATTCCAAGGCAGGAAGAGGATGGCGGAGGCGGGGTCAAATATATGGTGATGAAAGAAAACCACTCTGGATGGTGAGCACACAATGTAACACATAGATAATATATTCTAATTGTACACTTGAAACCTATATAATTTTATTAACCAAGATCACCCTGACAAACTCAATACAAAATAAAAAATAAAGATTAAAATAATTAAAAAACAAAATAAACAAACAAAACAGAAATACATTCTAGATACAGAGAACAAATTGATCTTTGTCAGAGGGAAGGGGTATTAGAGGAGTTGGGTGAAAAAGGTGAAGTAACTAAGAAATACAAATCAGTACTTACAAAATAGTCATGGGGATGTAAAATACAGCATAGGGAATATAGTCAATAATGTTGCAACAACTATGTATAGTTGCAGGGGTATACTAGAATAATTGGGGGTTCACTGCATGCATTATATAACTGTCTAACCACTATAACTGTATACCTGAAACTAATGTAAAATATAGTCCGTCAACTGTAACTGAAAATAAATAAATAAATAATTTAAAAAATTCATTGAAATACATTGAGTGGTGTCTGTTTTTATGCCCAAACCCTCACTGACTTGTTCAATAAGTATTAGCAGAATAAATGAAAAACAATTCTATTGCATTGAAAAGTCAGTAGATATTCCACATATATTTATCGTTCAAGGAGAAAGAAACTAACATCTCTTATGAATTGATTGTGGTAGGCAATTTCCTGTGCATTATTTACTACCTTGAGAGATAATTATTATAGTCACCATTTTATACAGGAGGACAAGGCAAGATGAGAGTCAAACAGATACTCTGACACACAAAGCACTACCTTTTCCACTCTACAATGTTGCATTAGTGCATGTCAACTTGGTGTATGCCTTTGTGGACAATCCCAAATTCAATAACCATTTGAACACCAATAACAGTTAAATTTTTCAAGGTAATTTTTCCCACCCAGGGCAACAAATCTTAAGTTTTCTCACAATTATACTAGTGAATGGATTTCTTATACCTAATGAACTTGATTAAAATATTTGAATAAGTTTTTTTTCAATTACTTAAATACCACATGCTATAAAGATGCTAAAAATGAGCATTTTTCATGGTGTGAAATGAAAAAGTTATAAAGAATTTTTTTAAATATGCAAAATTTGAGGAAAGATGAATGAGTTCATCTATTCAAAATACGAAGGACAATGAACAATAAAACACCAAGCAATATACTTGATGTGTTATAGTTTTATTACCCAGCAATATCTGTTGAGATCCTTTGGAGCTTGTCCAATAACTACCTCTTCATGACCTTATGGAAAAGCTGAAGACTTTGAACCTAAGTACAATCACCTGAAATGCTTTTCAAATATTTACTGTTCATTGCAAATTAAGCGTAATATTTTATAGAATGCAATTAGATGTGTGCTTATGAACACTATAGTCATACCATAAATATTTTCTATGTTTAACAATAAAGTTGATTTATGTGTTTGGTATAAAACATGATCAGATAGAATTATCAAAATCATAGTGGTAGAAATATATGTGATAATACAGTGAATTTCAGAAAAATCTTATTCCGAAAGAGAATTAATGCTCATGAGTTAATATTTTACATTTTGTAGAAAATGGGCAATCCTACAAGGATAATTTTGTGGCCTTATTTATTTATTTTCTGTTCTTAATTTTGTTAAGTAAGAGAGGTTCTTGAAATTAAAAAAAGTTGGTTTTATTTCAAATTGGCAGAGTTCTTACATTTACAAATAAGCAATTATGGCTCAGATTGGATGTTATTTCTTAAATTCCCAATTCTGTTAGGATTGGATTCTTGCTGAGACAAATAAGTATCAACTTAAATATCCTGAGAAATGACAGATTGTTATTCAAAAGTATATCTTGTTTTACTATGATGGTTCCAAACTATTTTGAATGTTCTTTTAGTTCAGTTTTTTGAAAAGACAATGTGACTTGGCAATAAATTTTGAGTGAATGAAATAGTTTCATGTTTAAAAACTATATGGTTAATTAAAATAATTTACCAGGGAAACATAACAATTTAGAATTAAAATCTTCAGAAAGCAAGCAGATCACCTTCACTATTAGATTCTTATTAAAGAATAATGACTTCTATAAAATGAAGAGGAGACTAATTATACCTGCCTGAACTAAAGTAAAATAAGTCTAGAAATGCTCTAATTATAATGTTCCACTAACCTAACACTAAGGTCGCCCAGAGCTTGGTGTCACATCTACCTTAAGATCCTTGTAACTTTTGTTACCTTGAACTGAATCCTAACTGATTGATTGGTTTATCAACACATGTAATTCAGAATATTCTGAATGAAGCTGGCTTCCTTAAAATACCCAAGATAACTTAATAAAATAGACACATTACATCTGGGCTTATAGAAGCAAAGAGTGTTATTTATTTAGAAAGAGAAACCTTATCATTCTGGTGGAGAAAAAGAAAGAGGAAGAAGAATGCTGGAAGACATGATTTTTCCCTTTCCTGGTTATAACTTCATCTGTTTATACTTCAAGTCTACTCTTACAAAAGCACAAGCTTTACCCTATATTTCCATATGAGGCACATTCACATATTGTTCTTGCCTTTTTAACAAGAACAGTATATGTTCATTACTGAAAAAAAAAAAAAAAGAACAAAAGAAAGCAATTGTAAAGTAGATGAGCGGAAGGTGAAATAGAAGACATCCATGATCCCATTTACTCACAAACTGCTCTGCAATTTGGTGCACCCAATAATGCCTATTCTTCTTTTTACCTTTTCATAAAAATCCTTTAATTTCAAAATGCAGATATAAACAGTCATCTTACATGAATATGATCATGTCAACATAGCTTTTTGTAAATTTCTTTCTTCCATCTAATTATTATGTGAAGGCAGCAGATTGTCGACAGAGACAGGTATTTGAGGGAGACAACTATGAATACATGTGTTTTTTTTTAATATGGCACAAAAAGTTAGCCTTCCTACAGCCATCCTCAAAATTTCAGCAGCTAAAGGAGATTCTGCTATTTTACCAATTTATGTATTTCCATTATTGGCAAATGGTTGGGTTATATTTCCAAATCTTCTTGTACGTAATTTTCCCAATGTAATCTCATTGTTCCAGATGTAGTTTATTCCATGAATACATCAAACTTCTATGTAGTATGCCAAAGTTCAAAACAAAGCAAACCAAAACCAATTTCCAAGTGTGAGAGAAAGTCTGAGGTTAGCAGTTTGGGATGATAAGGCAGGCCCAAAAGCTCAGTTTCTGTGTGTGTAAGCCTTTTTGACGTGGGTGTGCACCACGATTCCTATTTTCTTAAGCGACCAGTCTAATTAGTTTGTCAGCTCCCCCTTCTCATAAGCATTGGATGCAGAAGGTTGGGAAGGAGTCTGCGTGCCAACATCAGAGGCAGCAGTTGAGTAAAGCAAGGCTCCCTGGGGTTTGCTATAAGTAGATAAAGAAAAAGAAAAATGGGGAGGGGGCTGGCATTTGTTCAAATTACTAAAATAATCTTATACCTTCAACAGGTTTATAAATTAGTCTAGGTAGTATATAAATTATTTAAAATAATAAGGATGTATTCTAGAAACAGAGAAGTTGCTTTTAACAGTTTGCATCTAAGCTGATTATTCTGCCTAAGGAGTAAATATTTAAAGAATAATCACAGTTGGATTAACATTTGAAAGCTTTACGCTGCTTGATCACATGGGTGATTCTATGCAATTTCACCTCAGCCCTTCCCTTAAAATGAGCCTCTTCCCTCTGCCTTACACACTGTTTCTCTTCCCTAACCCATTTTTTTCTCTGTTCACATACCAAGTCTTTTCTTCTTTTCGCTCCTGAATTCATGGGATTTCTCACTCTACTTCTTTATCAGTCACTTTCCCAACCATATGGCTTCTTACCAGTCCACTGCACAGAGGAAGCAGCACAGTTGAAGGCCACTAACAATTTCTCAGGGTTAAATTCAATAGATTTTACTCTCTAGTCTTGTGCTTTGAATTTTTTGCTGTAACTTACATTTTGTTTCCAGATTTTTCATGATATTCTTTCCCCTTGATGCCAGGAGTTAGAAGCTGGTGACCTCCTCAAAGACTAATTAAGCCCCAAGTTTTTTTTCCGTCTTGATTTTTTCCAAGGTGGGGGTGGGGAGAGGGAGTCAACATGCTGATTTAGCAAAAGCTGTGTTTATTCCTTTTAGGCACTCAAAAGCTCACATGGTCCTCACCTGCCACTTCACACATCACTGCCTGACCTGCACATTTACAACTGACACACCATGCTTCTTCTGAACTTTCTCTGTAATTCCGAACCCTTCTTGTCAAACAAATATCATTTGTTAGCCACCTAGTTCTTGTCATAGCTACATATTTATCATTAACGTTATCGTTCACTCTAATAATGTCAAGCATTTTGTCTGTGTAATGGTCCTAATGTTGACATTTTTCTGCCTTAACTTGGCTGCTGAAATCCGGTTGTGGATTGCCAACTGATTTCTACACATCTCCATCCAGATGTTCCACCATCATCCTCAAGCTCGACATGTTTAAAAGTAACTTTAGTTCTACAGCAGACTATGTTTTCCTTCTAATTTCTCTATTTTTATTAGAGGCATTATTATTCTTGCAATTATTCAAATTGATACTCTGTCTTCTTTTGAATTCTCTTTGTTTACCAGTACTGCCTTGTTAGTTATTGAATTTGATGACTTAAGGAAACAAAGGATTCAAGTAATAGTGTGAGGCATCCAGCTGGTTAGTGATAATATTCTTGCATAAACTCTTGGTTTCTGGATGGTCAAATTTAGTATTCTTTTCTATGAATTGGGTTGCCTCCACATTGAGAAAATTTACTGCCTATATGTAAGGAGTTCTGTGTTATTGGTTACCAAGAAAACTTAGTAACCAATATTTTCCTGAATATCAACATAATTTTAGGATTCTAAAAGAGTTCATTCAACTGACAAAATAATCGAGCACTAAACTAAAAAGTTTTATATTTATTATCAAATTTATAAAGGAAAGATAGCTTTTATTGTTAAAATTTTTGTAATACACTGTTGGATTTTTGTCTGAAGAGATGCAAAGAATATAATAATTATGAGGATAATAATTCTAGCTAACATTTCTTTCTTTTTTTTTTTTTTGCATCATTTGGCATGACTTTATTTTAGATAATTATATAGTCCTATACATCTAGATATATACTGTCATATTAAACATTTATTGAACATGTAAGTAAACATAAACTTCCATGTCACTATTTCAGATAAACTTCTGGTTATTATTTATCATGATTCTGTTTTTCAAATGCATATTTTATTGAACTGTGACTAGTAAATATCCACCAATGTGAGAACATTGTAATATATTGTAAATATTGTAAAGTTGGAAATGACACCGAAAGTAGAAAATAAAGACATATATTAAGATTTTGTTTCTAAGTCAATATACTGTGAAAAGTAGCAAGAAATAAAATAATACCAATAAAAATATTTTGTTTCATAAGTATGACTATATTTAGCTATTACAATTTGTAATAAATAAGACTGCAGAACATGGTATATTTGTTATTAAAATAAGCCAAACTTCTTGCCCCTACATACACACAAATCTTTTAGATTTGCTTTTTATTAACCTTCTGTTGATAATACAATTAGACACTTGTTGATAACCAGGTTTTGTACTCTAGTCTCACAAATTGATTTGGTCCTATTTAATCCTTCAATAGTTATACATTTTTCTTGTTTTCTCTCATCAAACTACATAATTTAGTTAGAATTTTTCTTTAGTTAATTAGAGTTTATAAGTTATACATCCTAAAATATTTAGAAATCAAATTCATATAAATGATCAAAATCATTAGTTACTACAAATTAATTGAGTCATTTTAAAAATAAAAAGGAAGAAAAGAAAATAATAAATCCTACCTACTGTTTTCTTCTTTTTTTTTTAAATTCATTTTTATTGTTAGACTTATGGGGTGACATCTGTTAGCAAGGATTACTTAGGTTTCAGGCATACAATTCTACAGTGCATTGTCACCTTGATGTATAATAAGTTCACCACCTAATGTGACTTCTCTTTCCATCACCTTATGTTTAGCTTCACACCCTCCTCTCCCACCCCCTCCCCTTTCTCCCCTCCCTAACCCACTCGTCCCCAAATAAACATTAAACTATTGATTGTGTTCATGGGTTATTTGTTTGTTCATTTCTTTTTTTCTTTGCTTTCAGTTTTATATTCCGCATATGAGTGAAATCATGCAGTTCTTTGTTTTTTCTGTCTGGCTTATTTCACTTAGCATGATGATCTCCAGTTCCATCCATTTTGTCGCAAATGGCAATGTTTCATCTTTTCTTACAGCTGAGTAATATTCCATTGTGTATATGTACCACAGCTTCTTTATCCAGTCATCTGTCGCAGGGCACTTTGGTTGTTTCCATGTTTTGGCCACTGTGAACAGCGCTGCAATGAACATTGGGGTACATAAGTCTTTGCGGACAAAGGTTGTCAAGTTCTTTGGGTAGATCCCCAGAAGGGGGATTGCTGGATCAAATGGTAGCTCCATTCCCAATTTTCTGAGGAACCCCCACACTGCCTTCCACAGTGGTTGTACCAGTTTACACTCCCACCAGCAGTGTACCAGAGTTCCTTTTTCTCCACATGCTCTCCAGCACTTGTTATTCCTTGTCTTGTTGATAATAGCCATTCTCACAGGTGTGAGGTGGTATCTCATTGTGGTTCTGATTTGCATTTCCCTGATAGCTAATGAGGATGAGTATTTTTTCATATGTCTGCTGGCCATTTGTATTTCCTCATGGGAGAAGTGTCTGTTTAGTTCTTCTACCCACTTTTCAATTGGGTTGTTTGTTTTTTTGTTGTTAAGTCTTATTAGTTCTTTATATATTTTAGATATTAGACCCTTATCTGATGCGTTATTGGCAAATATTTTCTCCCATTCAGGTGGCTGTCTCTTTGCCTTGTTGATGGTTTCTTTTGCTGTGCAGAAGCTTTTTAGTTTGATATAGTCCCATTCATTTATTTTTGCTTTTACTTCCCTTGCCTTCGAGGACAGGTTCATGAAGTCTTCCTTGAGTCCTAGGTCTATAAGTTTAGTACCTATGTCTTCTTCTCTACAGTTTATTGTTGCAGGTCTTATATGAAGGTCTTTAATCCATTTTGAGTTAATTTTTGTATATGGAGAGAGTTCATAGCTCAGGTTCATTCTTTTGCATATGTTTTTCCAGTTTTCCCAGCAACACCTACTAAAGAGGCTGTCTTTTCCCCATTGTATGTTTTTTGCTCCTTTATCGAAAATTATTTGTCCATATAT